>VOQZ01001558.1:0-123425 GCA_008079305.1 Phytophthora palmivora | reverse complement strand
ATTTGTGCTGCTGTGGGGTTTGATGCAATTAATGCAGGCGCGGAGGTCGATTCCTTGCTCCAGATTCCTGGGCAGATGAGGCGGACGCGATGGAGGTTGCGATGAGCGTGGAGTTATCGCGGATTTAGCTTCCACGGAAGAGAAGGTGATACTGTGACCGATTCCCCTGCTGCAACTGAAGGAGATGAAGTTGAATTCGGAGCTACTACTGCTTCCTTGGTACTGATCTTAGCGGTGTTGGCACAGGGGTTACTACGTTGACAGGCACAGCGGGAGCAGGTGACGCTTTTGGCTGGGCAGCTGCGGAGGAAGACTAATGGTAAGTTGGGTTCCACTTTCGTGCGATCACAAACAACAAAAGCAATGATTAACGAACCTTGACTAACTTGAGCACTTGTAGTTCTCCTTGGAGCTTCAATCGTCTGAACAGGACTCTGCGGAATTCTACTTGCTTGGGTTTGTCGGAATACTCTTGGAAGCGACACTAGTTGTTGTGGCTGCTACCTTTTCTGCAGCTATCTCCGGTTGCGCAGGCTTCGACTTGAGTCCCAACCGAAGGATCGGGGCCACTGCTTTACTCTTAGTCCAGTGTGCTTTGCATCATCCGCTGTTTTCGCATCAGCACTAGGCATCGACGCATCAGCGAATGTTACCATACCTGCAGATACCGATGAGCCCGGCCCACTCTCCGGTCGCAATCCCAACGCTTTTGCAGCAGGCTTTGCACCAAGCCTCAAAACTGGTTGTTTCGGGGCAGCTACAGTTGGAACCGCCAACGCCGAGCCAGGAGCTGCAATCGCCCTCCCAGATGAAACAGCAGAAAACCCGTCACTGGAGTTGTCGGTCGCTGCGCGCCATGGCTCCTGCAGTCTGTGTTGTAGGCCTATTTGGTAGGGTTGCAACTCCTCCGAACGTCACACTGCTGCTGTAAATGCCGTAGATCGCGGGATACTGCACTCTCCACAATTTCTAACGTGATCTTTGCCTACGATCCATCAAACAACAGCCATTTTAGCCCATAATCCCGTACAAACCCATTTTTTCAACTATCTACCTGTCCGACATTACGAAAGTGGTTCGCAACCTGCGCAACGGTTAATCCGCCATGGGTTTATCATTGATACATCGCACCACATATCCTATCACAGTGACCACCACCATGAGCTCATTGCCATTCATTAGTAGCACTATAACGCGCACGAGCAAGAGCCGAAGAAACCTTTGCGGACGCCTGCACGGTCAGCTGGCGAGTTGGCGAAGACGCTGGAGACGACCGTGTATTTAGGTCCAAGCGTTGGACTCCGCTGTGCTAGAGACATGCCGAACGAGCGCTCGCCATCGTGGAGCTTCAGCAGCACGTGGATCTCGCGCCCTTGACTCCCAGTCGCCATGTGATACTATTGATCCTGATGGCTACGAGACCTTCGGTTGTTCGTTTAAGTTGCTTGTACTTAATCGAGAGAGCCAATCACAATGCCGTATGCAAATTGATGTGCACCACACAACGACGCTTCCACTAACCAATCGATCTGCATTCTCCCTCTAGCTATGGGTGTGCCCGCCTTCTATCGCTGGGTGCAGGAGAAGTATCCGAAATGCGTCGTGGACTGTGTTGAGAGCCGTGCTGTTGTGCTCGAGGGTGAGCGTCACTTCGAGCTCACAGACACGACAGGACCGAGTCCTAATGGCTTTGAAGTCGACAATTTATATGTCGATATGAATGGTCTCATCCATCCCTGTGCGCATCCAGAGAACGGCGAAGCGCCCAAGACGGAAGAGGAAATGTACCGACGTGTCATGGCTTACGTGGACCGTCTCGTAGCTGCTGTACGTCCACGTCGTGTGCTGTATCTGGCCATCGATGGAGTCGCCCCTCGTGCCAAGATGAACCAACAGCGAGCGCGTCGCTTCCGTGCAGCTCAAGAAGCAGAGCAACGCATGGAGGTGGAGAAGGAGGCACTCGAGTACATGAGTGCACTCGGTCACAAAGTTCCCAGTAAACAGGAGAAGCCATGGGACTCGAACGTCATCACACCAGGCACCAAGTTTATGGCGAAATTGGCCAAGTACTTGCGCTTTTACATCCGAGACAGAGTCAATAATAATGCAGCGTGGAAGAGTATCAAGGTTATTTTGTCTGATGCAGGAGTGCCAGGAGAAGGAGAGCACAAGCTCATGCAGTACATTCGTGTGCAACGCTCACAACCGGGATATGACCCGAATCAGCACCATGTGCTTCATGGATTGGATGCTGACTTGATTATGCTGGGGCTTGCTACCCATGAAGTCAAGTTCTCGATTCTACGGGAAGAAGTGCTGTTTGGCAAGCAGAAATACGAGCGTGAACGACAAAAGGAACAGCAGACGGTGCTCGATGCCAATGGAACCACATTGAACAAGCGAAAGCGGGGAGAGTTTGGAGAACATGACGCAGACCTTGTTGCGTCTGATCTAAAGCCGTTGCAGTACTTGCATATTGCTACGTTGAGGGAATATCTTTACGTGGAGTTTGAACCGCTGTCACGAGTGCTGCCGTTCGAGTACGACTTTGAGCGTGTGATTGATGACTTTGTGTTCCTCTGTTTCTTTGTGGGTAACGATTTCTTGCCACACCTGCCGTCGCTGGACATTCGTGATGGAGCTTTGGATTTTCTGATATTGATCTACGCAAAGTTACTTCCAGCTATGGGCGGATATATCACGGATGGAGGCCATGTAAACCTTTCACGTGTGGATGTGATTCTCGCTGAAGTTGGCCAAGTGGAAGATGTGATTTTCCAGCGTCGTGCACTCAAACAGGCAGAGAACGAAAGGAGACGGAAGTCGCGTTTGTCGAACGAGAAAAAGGATCAGATTGCTGCCGCAGCTGCAAAAGACTCGGCTACCGAGATTCTTAAGAAACGCCGTATTGATAAGGATATTATTGCAGCAGACAAGAAATACGGTGGCTTGACACCTGAAGAGGCTGTGAAGGCTCGCGTGAAGGAGAGTGTGGAGAAAAAGCTGGAGCAGTACCGCGAGGAGGTGCAGGATGTTGTGCGTCTGGGTGAGCCTGGCTGGAAGACTAGGTACTATAGCGACAAGCTGAAGGCAGATGATATCGAGGTTGGTGGCGGACGTGAACGCGTCTTCCACGCCTACATTGAGGGGCTGTGCTGGGTAATGCGATATTACTACACTGGTTGCGCCTCGTGGCAGTGGTTCTATCCGTTCCACTACGCACCCTTCGCTTCAGATTTACGCAACATTGACCGTTTCGAGATCTCGTTTGATGAAGGTGTCCCATTTCATCCATTTGAGCAGTTGATGGGCGTTTTTCCTGCCGGAAGCTCCCATGCTATTCCAAAGCCGTACCGGTGGTTGATGTCCGATCCGGAGTCGCCCATCATTGACTTTTACCCGAAGGATATTCCAGTTGACCCAAACGGCAAGGCCATGCCATGGCTGTGGGTGGTCCTACTACCGTTCATTGACGAAGGTCGGTTATTGGACGCCATGAAGGAGCCCAACCAAAAGTTAACTGAAGCTGAAAAGAAGCGCAACACTCGGTTCGGCAAGGAGGTGGTCTTCTTTCATTCCAAGTGTCCGGTGCTCAAGAACCCTCCGACCACAGAGCTTGCAGAGGCACAGGCTGACCCGAGTATATCTCAATCCTTCAACGGCACGCTCATATACATCGAGGCGCTTTACTTTCCTATTGGAGGTATTGTGCCGAGCCCCGAAAAATCTCAGAGACACTTGGTGGACATCCCGAACAACCAATGCTACAGTTTCCAGTACCGCTTGCCGCCCACACTGCCGCACCTCTCTAAAATCTTGGATGGTGCTCGGACTCCAAACCCGGTGTTAATCACTGACAACGACAAGCGTATCACCATCCCATTCTTTGGAAAGGCTAACATTAACATTGTGGATCTAGCTGGTGATGCCTCGAACCACACGAATGTGCGTCAGAACTACATGTCGCGCCACAACGGCGGTGGTGATCGTGGTCGTGGGGGATATGGGGGTCGAGGCGGCGGTGGTCGTGGATACGGTGGTCGTGGATACGGTGGTCAGCAGGGATACCAGCAAGGAAACCAGCGCTTCGTGAACAATAACCTGAACGTTGATCGGTACGGCAGTGGACCTCCTCAACAGCAGCAATATAACCAGTACATGGCCAACGGCTACGGCAACTGGGGTTCACAAGAACCACGAAATAAGCGTGGTCAGTACAGTGACTCGTACAACCAATACAGTGGTGGACAGTCGTCGTACGGTCGACCAAGCTCTGACTACCGTGGTGGGTACAATGGCGGCTATGGCAACGGCAATGGTGGTCGTGGATACCAAGGTGGCTTCGGCGGCCGAGGAGGGCGTGGTGCCCCTATTCAGTCCGCGTTTGGAGGCAGTCTGCAACCAGCCCAGGCGTACCCCTCGAACCACATCGGCTCTACCGCACCCTCAGCTCCAGCACCTCGAGGCCTCGAAGCTCTGAAGGCTGGACTTCGTAGTATGCACCAACAGCGCCAAAACAACCCGAATGGCCAACCCGGTGGTGATCGCACCCGTTACGACCGGTAAGCCCATCAGTGATCGTGTGCTACTCCGTGAAGTCTGATAGTGTAGAATTTCGTGGCGGTTAATCAACAGCGACTACATTCATTATGCATTTGACTTGATTATTGTCATTTTACGGATTGTCTAACCAAATTTCACCTGTATGCATTCTTAAAATTGCAGTATTTCGTTTTCAAATTCCATTTATCATACATCATGCGGGACGACATTAATGACGAGAAGTTGGAGCCGCTGCCACCACCGCCGCCCCACAAGCTCATCCGAAAGTGCGTAGGATCCCATCACCACAGCCACGCAAAGTCCACAACGGCGTCAATGACGACGAGTTGCTGACGCCCCAGTCTCCACCCATTCCACACACACATCCGCTGGTGACTCTAAGCGACGAAAGCGCTCGCAACGTCAGATTACAGCGAGAAGGAGGCGGCATGGCAGTTCATAGTAGTCAGAGACTATTCCGTCGCAATCCGATCGTCACTGGACAACGACTGGACCCGACGTTCCTGAGTCGCGAACGGATCCAAGCATTCACGGACCGACAAGAACCACAAAAACAGAGTGCAAACCCTTTTGCAGTCGAAATGGAGCATTCCAGTCGTGCCATTGCATTGCAATTGCAAAGACAAGTAGAGGAGATGGAGAACGTTCCAGTATTGGCGCCGTTAGGGGAACAAGAGAGGACTATTGCTGCTACGGAGGCCAGTGCAAGGCGTCATGAATTGTTACAAGTTGCTCGACGAGCTGCTAGTGATAGCAGGTGGGGCGATGAAGATGCAGAGAATGATGGAGCTGTGATAAATAGAACGGGTGGCGCATTGGCACGTGCTAGTGAGAGGAAAGTGAAGAAGCAGCTGAATGCCAAGTGGCTGCAATCTCGACAGGACCCTGCTAACCGTCCGAAAGGACCACTGGAACGACCGGAGGAAAGGGATTTGAGAGAAACGCTGTTTCGTACGACTGCAAGTGATCTGGTACGGTCGGGAGTGTTGTATGATGAGACGTATGCAGCACGAAAGGGTACATTTGGTAGAAGTGAATTACCGATTTTGACGAGTGGAATCGTGGGATTACCAGGGTGCTGTTTTGAGAAGTATGAATATGGATCTTGAACACAAAGGTCTAAAGATTTCTTGTGCAAGTACTTGGTTGTTCATCCAATTGCTGTAGTCAATATGATGGCAAGAATGCTGCCATTTCCCGGATGTATTCTTGCTTCTCCTTCGTGACGAGCGCAATATTGAAAATAAGGATGGCGAGCACCAAGAAAGAATGAGCAATTTGCAGCGATGATGACCACGCCACAAACTCAGCCAACATGACAGCCGTCTCAATAGCTACCAACACTCCAACGGTGTACAGCGCTCTGCCACCCAACTCGCCAACACCCAATATCATCACAGCAACTAACAACAATAGATCCGTCACAAGGACAAACTACCACATCACACGATCATCAGAAGTAACGCGACATAGCTCGGGTGTACAAAACACTCACCGTCTTCACAGGGCTCACATGAGATGGAGGAACGGATACATCTCCACTACGCAGTTGAGCAGGAGGAGTGCTAATTGGTTCAGCCTCCGGGGTCACCGTAGTGTAGCTCCAAACACTCAGACAACAAAGCGCCAACACAAGTGGCACATTCATCCACACGACACTCCGGACTTTGTGCTGAGCAACAAGAGCAAGAGTCAGTACAGAATAGCACCACCACCACTAAGCACCTACTTGCCGCAGCTGCAGTCGAAAGACTTCCCGTTCCGCCTCTCGGAGCCGGATCTGCAGTGCATGCGTAGGATCATGCACATATCGAGCATGAATCTACACGTACATCATATCAGTACATTGCATCATCAATAATTACAACTACAGCATAGCCTCACCACTCTTCGAAGCTTCTCTTTGGTCGGAATATCCTTGTCAAACCTCGTTTCTAGATGTGGAAGTAGCAGTCTCGTCACATTCTCGTTCACAACGCGATCGTACTGCGTCTGCCTGCACACATCCCTCTTCTTAACATTCCACAGTCATTTCTCTATTGTATTAATGTATAGTACCACACGCGATCGGTATCTAGCAGTAGCTGGAGACGTCGACAGGTACATCCCAAACCCACGATGTCGCGTGGCGTGAGGAAGATGGCAATGCGAGGCCACATCTGCCGCAAACGCTTGGAGTGGAGCTTCACGCGCTTGCCAAGGTTCCGTAGGCGCGCATCCTCCACCGTGGACGTGCGCGGCAGCAGCGGCAGTCGCTCTCTCTCCATGTACACGGGTGGATACGAATTCTTCTGATTATTAAGTTCAACTCGATTAATCCCACAACATCAACAGGTTTTATTGGATTTTTGACATCATATCTCGAGAAAAACTGGGTTATTTTGTGGATAAAAACTACGTTTCGGTTGTTGCCTTGATTCGGTCCATACAGGTGAACTGCGGCCAAGTATTTGAAGCTTTTTTCTCTTGATTCGCGAGGAATTTGGACATTCTCTGAGCAAATAGCAGTGATGGATATTCGATGAGATAATAGGTTGCTGTTGAAAGTCCCAAGATGAGGATCAATCTGGAGAAAAACCGGTCAAAGTAATCCGTTTGGCCGCTCACAGTCGGGTTATAAATCACGAACGAGTGCATCAAGTAGATGGAGAAACTGATTTTGCCCCAGAACCGAAGCACACTCCACTCAAGCATCGTGGACACACACGAAGGTTTGATCATCTCAATCACAAAAATCATCGCCAAAAATGCACTGATGTAAGGGAACCCTTGCGGAGGGGGTGCGGGATTCGCATGAACCCAGTTGAAGAGCAAACCACGAAAGCACACACTCAATAGCATTGAGATCGCCAGAGCTTCAACCGTTCGGAGTGTTAACATGTGCCACCAACGAAACTCAAAATTGGTTTTCTTAATCCACAAGTCCAGTTTCACGAACACCACAGCCGCTAGAGAACCCGTGAGGAAGGTCGAAATATGAGGTCTCATTGCCATGTGACTTGCTCGATACACGAATATCCCTTCGTGTACGATCCACACTGTTAATGGAGCTGCGGCTAGCCACCAAAGACGTCGCAATCCGATCACACCCAACGCGAATAATGGAATTACGAAGTAGTACGCGATTTCGAGTGGCAGAGTCCAAAAGACATGATAGCGGTACTCGTAACTGAACGTGAGCGTCTTGTACATGTCGAAAGGTACACGCTCACCAACAAAGTAGCGCTTCTTGTCTTCAGTTGTCATTAGAGAGAGCACGATCACTGTCACGAAAAACAACGGATAAACACGGAAAAATCGCTTCTGGAAGTAGTCGGCCAATGTAAATGCCCACGTGCGCAAGTTGGCACCCTGTTGAAGCAGCTTCATGCTTTTCTTCATGAAGATCCAAGTCAACAGGAAGGAAGAAAGTACGAAGAAGACATCAACACCGACTGATCCAAAGTGAAGATCAGGCATGAACTCGTGAGAGTGTTGAACGACTACGAGCATAGCAGCCAGACCACGAGCACCATCAAGGAAAAGCACTTTGGTTTGCTGTTCTGCTGCTTTAGTTTTCGGAGCGTTGTTGATTATTACCTTCACATTGTCATTCGCTTGTTTGAGAAGTGTCTGATCCTCTGGTGCAGAATTTGATGACGAAGATTCTGTGTCTGAAAGTTCGACAACGTCGAGCTCCACCGATTCAGCAGGGGGGGTTGCATTCGAGTCTTGAGTACTTGGTGTGCTGTCATTCCCTGCGCTTCGCAGCATTGCGCTCCACTTCTATTGTGTGATGCCCAGAGGATTGAAAGTGTGGAACACATGGCTCACCAACACCAGTATCGTTCGTAGGATGAATAAACGGGATCTGCCGCAAATTGTCACGCATATCGTAGTGCGGTAACCGTACGTGTATTGCCTTATTATTATAATATGCGTTCTACACTCTACAGGCTGTTGTTGCCTGTACAGTATAATACTGACAGAAAATTCGCAACCCAAGTGTAGGGTTCGAGAGAAGAGCTGCGCCGCTTTGTAAGCTCAATTCGACGCTCGACGCCGTTGGCTGTCGTTGCATTGTCGACAATGCATAGGGGTACTGGCTCAAACAAAGTTTTCGAGAAGCAAAACATGGCAAATCAGATTTTGCTGCACTAAAATATTGGCAAGTGGAAAGCCAACAGTATTGTCCACAGCATGTGTGGATGTGATTCTAACCTGATTGCCATCATGCGGAAATTGATTGCGGAACCATTTGTTATATAGGAATACAATACACATTTACTTTATTTTTTCTGTTAGAATTCGATTTCTACAAGACATCAACACGAAATGCTACACCATTTTAAAAGCTACATGTAGTTTCTTATCCTATTTTGAAACGTGTCATGGTGCTCTTGCGAAATCAAAGTGCTCAAGAACTCGTGTGCACGGAAAATTTCAAAACTACCCCAAAGACGCAGAGCGCCTAGAGAATGCTTGTTGTGGCAGTAACAACGACGCTAGGAGCAACTGATAAAAAAGTGGTTTAAGTAGTTGCGTTCGTGGGGTCCATGATCACGAACATCCATGGAGAAGCCGAAGAATCAAAGTAGCTGTCATTCGCATTGTGGGCGTACACATGGATTGATTATATGTTTGATGAGCACCTAAATGGGCTCGGGTAACCCTTTCGGCAAATAGCAACGATAATTTCAGAATTCTTGTGCACTCAGTCGAGACGGAGAGCACTTGAAGGTTTGTCGGTTGAGTAATAGCCTGTTCCACTAACCAAAATTTGAACTCAGTTCTCTGAATCCTCAAGTCCAGTTTTACGAACAGTACTGCCAGCAGAGGTCTTATTACCATGTGGCTTGTTCGATACACGAAAATGGCCTATGCCCAACTCAGCCATAATGACGAAGTCATACACAAGCGTTAGCGGTAGCAACCAAATTTTGTTTTACGGTGCTCAAAGTTGAATATGTATGCATTTCACAGGAAGTACAATCTATTAACCAAAGCAAAGCAAAAGTCGGAATGTGTAAGAAACCATCAGCTACCCATGCATTCCTTCTGTCAAATCCGTCCTTGTCCTTATGTGAAGGCAATGTGCTGCTTCTTCGCAGGCATCTGCGCCTCATATCCAGGAAAATCGTAGTCAATGCCAAGTGCTTTGAGTACCTTGCGTTTCTGTCGCTCCTTGGCCACAAGGCGCTTGTTGTTCACCACCGTCTGCTCGTACGTCTTCTCAGCATTGTGACGGTTGCGATTAATAGCCTGACGAGGCAGTGGCTTGAACTCCTTGTTGGCGCCGACAAACATGCGCTCGTGGACAGCGTGAGACGGCACAATGTGGCACGAGAGTGTGTGGTCAAAGAGTCGGTACTGATTCATGGTATTAGCCACGATCTGAGCCACCTCCGGCTCGTCGAACTGGATGAAAGCGTAGTGCTTCGAGTTACCCGTGCGCTTGTTACGCGACAGTCGCACACGACGCACAACGCCAAACTGCTTAAAGAATCCCATCATCTGCTTCTCGTAGAAACCGTGGGGGATGCGGCCGAGATAAATAACGTTGGACGGCTGGTTCTTCTTCTCCTCAGCCTTCTTGGCCTGTGCTAGGACTGCAGCCTCCTTCTTCCGCTGCATTTTGCTCTTGCGCTTCTTGCCACCAATGGGGGCGGAGGCTGAGGGCAACGCCACGACGTCATTACTGGCGTCGAAGGTGTTGGAAGCGGCCGTCGTCTCGCTGTCACTGTCCGAGTCCCACTCGTCACCCTGGAGCTTCTCGAGCTGCGCTGCAATCTTCTTGTTCACCATGGCTGAGGTCACACACTGAAGCTTCTGTTCACCAGCCAGTTTGGAATTGACTGGAGGCCTGACTACCTCTTTGATCTGATACAAATATTAGATCATCAAGGTTTATCGTCGCTTTTGAATGTACTGAATTAAAATTAGACCATGAAAAGTAAGGTTAAAGTCTCTGGTCTGGTTTATTTTGAGCTGTTCACTACAGTAATTACAGCGAATGGAAACAGAACTGCTTCATACGAGATAACTTGTTCATACCATAAGAAAATGAAAGAGCTATTCTTGACTGAGTGTTAGAGCTATTCTTGACTAAGTGTTGCTTCCGCTGATTTTAGATGGTGTTAACTTTAGTGATGCTCGGCATTAATGAAACTAGTACGAAAATTGAGGTGAAAGACGCATAACGATGGCGAAGGAGCAGAACCCGCTGAGTTTGCGACGGACGATGGTCAAGCCCACCATTGGCACAGTGCGACGCACCACGTACGACTTACCAGACGCAAAGAATCCGAATCATGTGTACGGTTACGAGCTACCCCGCGATCCAGAAAATGCTGGTCAAGTGATAAGCAAGTGGGTACACGCGACGCCGTCACCTGTAGCTATGTCCGGACGCAGCTTCATTGAGACCAATCGGCAAGCCATCCTAAACGGGTTAGAACGATGCAATTGGTAGTTGCTGAATTGATCCAACACACTTACGAAGTTTGATATATAGGTGTATAACCGCAGGCGACAACCGCAGATTTGCTAACGAGCATCCGGGAATTGTGGTGAGGCCTACTTCAAAGTGCAAGGGCGGGTTCGTGCCATCGAAGGATATGATATTCGGTATCAAGTCAAAGTAAGTGTCACGAATAAAGCAACCTGATTGTCGTCTAAAACTGCTCTAATCGCAATAATCCCCCGCTTTAAGGGTGTCTGAAGACATTTGGGGACTGATTCAAGCTCGGCACACTTCCTTCGAAAACGACAACGCAGACTATCCGGATTTGAGTTCGATGAAGAGCAAAGGCGTATGTAGACCTCTAAATTTGCAGCACATAGTATGACCTCCTAATCATCCTCTGATTTACAGAAGCTTCCACTGCCTCGAGAAACGCGAAGCTCAATCGGCAGGAATATTCGCAACTATCCTCTAATTCATCGCCCGGAGCCTTTCAAAATGTCGAAATTCAAAGGTGTGGGTCCTACTATCTACACACAGCCCAATGCTCGCAACCACCCTCAAGAACAGTACCAGTACCATCACAACGACCAAGAAGACCACCAATATGCTCACGATCATTACGAAGAAGAAGACCACCAATATGCTCACAATCACAACGAACAAGAAGACTACCAATATGCTCACAATGGCAACGAGGAAGAACATTGTCACAATGAAGACGAGCACTATCGCAATGAAGACGAGCACTATCACAATGAAGACGAGCACTACCAGTAGTTCTCCTCGTCTTCAACTTGACAACCGCTTCTCATTGGTCAAAATAAATTCTTATCTCCCACTTTTCAATTAGTGACGTGTCTGGCATGACGCGCTTCTTGCTGTTGGTTTTGGGGTTGATCCCCGCTCTCTCTACTGCTCTCCCGATCCGAGGTGTGGCCCCCTCAGAACAGGACAAATATCTGAATGAATTTTCGTGTGTCGTGGGTGGAAAGCTCTCGAATCTACCAATAAATCGCGTGAACGATGAATATTGCGACTGTGACGACGGTCAGGACGAACCAGGCACTGCTGCCTGCTCACACGTGCTTCTTGCTGAATTTCACTGTGAAAATGACGGTTTCTTCCCGGGAAAAGTGAGAAAATTGCAATAAATATTTGAAGTTTAGAAGTCTACTAACATTATTTGTCAATAGATCCACACATCGCGGATCATGATGGAGTTTGTGACTGCTGTGACGGATCCGATGAAGAAATTGACGGGAAATCCCCGTGTCCAAATACATGTGCGATGACTGCGGAGAAGTTCCGGAAGGAGGCGGAGCAGCGTCTTGAAGTGGTGAAGGTTGGATTCGAGAAGCGCCAAGCGACGATCAATGGTGAAATTGCTACATATTTCGGTGAAGAAAAAGAGGCTGAGTCTACGGTGACGAAGGAGCTCGCAGGGTTGAAGCTACTGAGAGACAGAGTGACGGTGCATAAGGAGCGCGAGGAACTGAAGGAGAAAAAGTTCAAGATGGAAGTTGCGAGACAGAAGCAGGCTGAAGCTCATGAGAGTGGAGTGAAGAACAAACAGCAGTTCTCGGATGCAAAGGAAAAGGAGGTGGTTGATACTTTGGAATTTGAAGAACTCGATGCTATTCGAGTGGCTGACGATGATGTACCGATAAACATGGCGGAAGATGAACGCGCATCGGAGGTTTTGGACTCGAGGAGGCAAACTGTGACAAGCTTGATAGAGTTACCGGATGGAACAACGGTTACTCTCGCGGACTATCTGCGTATGGACCGCAACAAACAAGCCCCTAACAAGAAGTTGTGCGCGCTTGAATTTTTATGCTAACGAAAATACGTTGCTGACGTGGTATTGATGTTTATCTGCAGGAGAGCCCCTCGCACTGCAGAAGAAATGCGAAGAGAAGATTTCTTGGGTCCACTTTTCAATGGGGGGACTGAAGGTCGGAAAAAGATTGGAGTATACGCACTTCGAACTCTCGGTACGAACGTATTTTGCACCGGGTGGTCTTGTTGAACTAACTACGCACCAATTCTGTTGATAGGCATCGTCATTTCCCCTATTCGTGCGCTAGTAGAAGTGTTGCTATTTTCTCCGAGAACCCTGTGGAGCGTGCTGTCAACTCCCGAGATTGCGGGCTCTGTCATCAACAAGTTGCCAGACTTCCCATCTCCTTCGCGTTCAGTCTGGTTTCGCCAACTCGGTGGAGGCAACCTCTACGATGGATACAGCTCGGTGGTGTGGGGTGCACGGGTTGTCTGGGATGCACCAACCTATGCGTACCACTACTTATTGTAAGTTGCGTTGCTTTCGGCTCATGTGATCGTCAATGCTGACATTTATGTTGCGGATGAAGCCCCACTCTGGATGATGAAGTGAAACTTCCTGTTGCAGAGTCACTTCGGAAGGTGTTGCGCGAAATTGACGCAGATATCGCCAAGTTGGAAAAAGAGCAGAATGAGAAACGGGAAGCTGCAAAAATGGATTACGGCCCTGATCGCGCGTATTTTGCCTTAAAAAACAAGTGCATCGACAAACGCATCGAGGTTCGTTGTGCATTGTTGGGTTTCTGTGTTTCTTTCTAATCATGAGTCCGTGTGTATATGAATTGGACAAACAGAAATACGAGTACAAATTCTGCGCTTTTGACGAAGTTAAACAGGACCGAACGAGTCTTGGTAAATGGGATAATTGGTCTGTTGAGGAGACCACTGCTTCATCTACAACTGGTATGGCCAAGTAATCACACCAAAATGCGATATTCAAAGGGTCAAAGGTGCTACAAGGGCCCTGAAAGGTACGACTTGTGATGATTACAACTGACTCGACGGCTTTCAAATGCAGGAGTTCTAACTTTTCTTGTGGTGTAACACAGGTCTGTGTTGGTTCACCTTGAGTGTGGTGAGGAGAACGAGATTTTGAACGTAGATGAACCTTCTACCTGTGTGTATGAGATGGCTATTCGATCGCCAATGGCCTGTACAGCTCAAGTGCTTGCCAAAGCCGAAGAAGACGTAGCGTTCTGGACTCGAGAGAATTGACTGCTGGGCTCCTGCAGTCCATCCTGCCAGGGCAGACTGAAATAACCAGACGTAAAACTATCAACCTGGATGTGATGGTAGGTGATCATGGACAAGTCAAAACTTACACTATACAGTGTAGTAAAGACTGTACTCGCTCCTTACGTAGATTTCTTAGTACAGACGGTAAACTGTATTAATACACAACAAATACTCACTGAAAATACTCAGTCGACATGGAATTCAGATCACACACCCATCACATCCTGGTCTGTTATCATGAAGGACACAGTATCTTTTAATCCTGGAGCAGAATTACGAACTAACTCTGGCAATTGCAGATACCTCCTCTACTCCACAACACGCTCTTCTTCGCTTACCCGAATGGCGTTTGTTAACACAATTAGCGCGATACTTGCCATCAGCATCGTTTGCATGGCGACTCCATCATTGGCGTTTTTGTGGTTCGAAGACGACGATAACTCCTCAAGTTCTAGCAACCACGACAACCCGCACATAGCAACACGACAGCCTCTTCTCGATGCCGTCGATTGGTTCCTAACCGAACAGGAAATCACCAACTCACGGGGTGGTTCACCTAGGAATGATTTGGCCACATACACAACAGGCAACTCAGTGAAAATCTTGACGGCACCAAACGAGTTTTTCAATGCAGCGTACGACGATCTTACTTCATCAAAAGAAGGCGACCGAGTATTGATAACTGCTTGGGTTGCTGCACTCGTTCCGCTGAAGCCTGATGTTGATCCAACTGGTGCCAAAACGCGCTTCGACAAAGTGATAGCTGGTGTTGTGGAGAGGGGTGGAGATGTCAATATCCTGGGGTGGGCTAGTATTCAGCACCGCACTAGGATGATCGATGTCCGCAACGCCATCAATAAGATTCCAGCTTCCTCGATCAATGGAGCAAAGGCATTAATGATCTTAGACGATCGTCTTCCTTATGCTTTGTCATCTCACCACCAGAAAACAATGGTGATCGCATCAAACAGTTCGAAGGATATTGATGACCAACCGATAGCGTATGTGGGTGGGCTTGACTTCACTACGGGGCGATGGGATACCATGTATCACAACGAATCGGCTGTCCGTAATGCAGTTTATAATTCCAGCGGCTATAAAGGATGGGACGACAGTCATCTTCGCATCCACGGACCTGCAGCTAAAGACGTAGCAAGCAACTTCCTAGCCAGGTGGAACTCAAACAGGCTACCGTGTCAGGGCCTCGATGACGATTTTCTCGACTACGAGAATCCGCCATACGACCACCTGGCTGGTTTGGACTACGCTAGCAGCAAGACCTCAGCGACGCTCGGCAATCAGAACGTTCAGATCGTACGAACTTTCAGCTGCGAGTACGAGCACTACGAATTTGCTCCCCACGGCGAGAAATCAATATTCGAAGCACATCTCAAGGCTATCAAGAACGCAAAAAATTTCATCTACATCGAAGACCAATACTTCATTCTTGTACCCGAACTGCTCGACGCGCTCTTGGAGATTTTACCGACAATCCAGCGGTTGATTGTGGTAACAAACCCACAAACCGAAGTTTTCAGCAACGGAGGGTACATCAAATACAGCTACGAGATGGTTTCACCACTCGTGAAGAAGTTCCCAAACAAATTCGACCTCTACACGACCAAAACAGATCGAGATGTCTTCATTCACAGCAAACTTCTGATCGTCGACGATGTTTATCTTTCTGTCGGTTCCGCTAACTGGAACCGCCGAAGTATGACGTCTGATTCGGAGATCGCTGCGAATATCATCGACGGCGACACAGTGAAGTCTCCTGACGGCGTCACTGTGAAAAAAATGGCCCGAGACTTTCGCATCCGCAAATTTCAGGAAATGACTGGACTGAGTTACAACAAATTGAATGCCATGACATTCATCGAAGCTGCTGATGAATTTAAAGCTGCTGCATCCGCTTCCAACAAAGCGAGCATACTACAACATTTGGAGGTCAACTATCACGCCTACTATATCGCCATCACTGATGCCGTGCGAAAGGTATCAGATCCACAGGACACCTGTTTCTGAGCAAGAATTTGAATTTAAGTTGCTAAACTCAACAAACTATGATCCATTTCCATAGTTCGACTTGTAATGTCCCAAACGCTTCCTACTTCACTAACGATAGGTATTCCTACTAGATGTTCCTTACGCACCAACTCCACGCATCCATGAGGTTCCATCCTCATAACAAGATTCCACAAGTTAGTCCCCAGACCAAAGCTCTACAGTTTGAGGGCACCAAGTTGTGAATTTTATGGTACTCACCAGCTTTACTGTACATCAAGCTTTATGGGGTTCATAAACGATACACTCCCTAGACCGAAATCCCTGACTCGAACGTCAGTCTTGAATCATCCAAACCATGCTCAGCCATCTGTAGCTGCACTCGTAGAACTCTTGATAAGCCAGTGTTGGGACTTCCAACTTGGGAGTTGGGCCCCTGGGTGCTGGGCCAACTTCCAACGCTGGCTTATCGGGAAGCTTCCTTGAATACGGAATTTATTCCAATCCGACCAGAGTCTGGTTCGGACCATGTGGGCAATTCCCATCTCGTTCTTCGATCATACGTATGTCAGCAAGATACACGCCGATTACGGGATTTTGCGAGGTTGACTTGGTATTACTGTACCAAGGGTGATACATGTAGCGTGTGTGAACACTGTTAAACATTTGATAACGAGACGACGAGGAGTGTACCAAGCCCGAGTTAATAACGCTGTTTTGGGGTCTTGGTGTACGATGCAACTTCGCTGTTCCGGGACTGTCTTCTCGGTGTTAATGCGCCTATTAGTCGTCGCGCTACTAGTAGCACCAACTCCGTCGTTGGCGCTCTCGTTCTCATCTTTATTTGACAATGATGACAATTCAAGTTCCAATGCAATGCCGACGGTTGATTCACCCAGCTTAAACACCAAGACCACTGATAAGGACAATCCGAACGTACCAGTACGACAGCCTCTCTTAGACGCAACAGATTGGTTCCTCACAGAGCAGGACATCACGGATTCACGAGGTGGAATTCCGCGAGAAGGCTTGGCTGTTTACACGACAGGCAACAAGGTGACGTCCTACACGGTACCGAACGAGTTTTTCGATGCGGCATATGACGATTTTACTTCTACCAAAGAGGGTGACCGCATTTTGCTCTCGGCATGGGAAGTGAGTCTTGTTCCGCTCAAACCTGACATTGACCCCACCGGAGCAACAACGGGTGTGCACGAAATGGTGGCTGGAGTCGTGGAACGAGGTGGAAGTATTCACATTTTGGGCTGGTCTAACCTACTTCATCGTAAGATCAACATCGAAGCTCGAGACGATATCAACAAGATTCCACCGTCTCAAGTTAATGGTGCTGAGGCAGTATACATATTCGACGACCGGGTGCGGACAATGACATCGTCACATCACCAGAAGTCACTGGTCTTTGCAGTCAATAGCTCATCGGACAAGCACGACCAGCCCATAGCTTACGTGGGTGGTCTCGACTTTAGTAACGACCGATGGGATACTATTTACCACAACAACTCAGCAATTCGCGACGCAGCTGGAATTACGTATGAACGAAAGGGTTGGATGGATGCTCACGTGCGAATTCACGGCCCTGCAGCGAAGGATGTTGCAAACAACTTTTTGGCTCGATGGAACTCGGACTACCTGCCATGTCAACACCTTACCGCCGACCTACTTGATTTTGAGAATCCGCCGTATAAAAAATTACCGGCGCTAGACTACGCTAGCAGCAATACTACATCAAAGCTTGGCAAACAGAGCGTACAAATCGTTCGGACATTCAGCTGTAAATACAAACATTACAAGGAGTTCGCTCCGCGAGGGGAAAACTCGCTGTTCCAGGCACGACTCAAGGCTATCAAAAACGCGAAAAACTACATTTACGTGGAAGACCAGTACTTCATCCTTGTGCCCGAGTTGCTTGATGCACTGATGGAGGTTATGCCTAAGATCCAGCGCCTCATTGTCGTCGTCAACGTTTTGGAGCTGAAGTACCAGATTACTGGGTATGGAAAATATCTGTACGATATGGTTTCTCCACTCTTAAAAGCCTACCCGAACAAGTTTAATCTCTACACGACCAAGCAGAAGCTAAGCATTTATGTTCACAGTAAACTCGTGATCATTGACGATGTCTATCTATCCGTCGGCTCATCAAATTGGAATCGACGGGGTATGACGTCTGACTCCGAGATGAACGCCAATATTGTGGACAGCGACAAGATTAAGTCTCCGGATGGCGTCACTGTCAACAAATTGTCTCGAGACTTTCGCATCCGAAAGTTTCAGGAGATGACGGGTCGGACCTATGATGAATTGGACGCCATGACACTCGCTGAGGCTTTTACTGCGCTCGGAGAGGCTGCCTCCAGTGGATCGACCATTCTTCAGCACTTAGAAATGGATTATCACTTGTACTATGCTGTTTTTAATGGCTTTCTTCGACAAAACGTGGACCCCCAGGACACGTGTAATTAATTGATCAAGATATTCGGAACCGTTAATGCTTCGACACATACACGAGGAAATGCGTTCGTTACTTGACCCTACAAGTAGGGCAGACTTCATCGTTGTCACGAATCGTGGTCGAAGATCGTGAGTCACGACCCTCGACCATCTATGCAATTTCTACAAGGAAACTGAAAGTACCGCCTGCATGTCTTCAGTGTTTAATCGTTCAAGCATTGCGACTCGCAATGCTTGAACGATTAAACACGGATATGCGAGCTACGCATCACAATTAAGATTCAGACATGACATTTACTCGAAAACCTACTGTAATCACTGACTTTGAAATCCGTCAGCCAGGCATGTTCAACTTTATCGAACTGTTGCGGCTTTCACACTCTTATCGATTAGCTTGAGCTAGAATAAGCGAGTTGAGGAGTAGATACAAGACTCTTCGACAGGATTTTTCGTTCGAATTCACGTTGCCACCACTGAATGGCAATACCAGTGCAAAGTGAAATCGATTTCTATCGAAATTCATTACTTCCTTCGGTGGTAGCTATAAAGTTCCTAGCGGGTGTTTAGCTTTGTGGAATACTTGGTTGGGACATCGTCCGCTTCACTGGAAAAGGTTCCTCGTACCCCAGTGAGCACTATTGAAAATCCAATCTTCATGTCAAACACCCCAAGTTTGAATTGAAACTTCACCGTGACGTACCCGTCTTTTGGTGAACAAATAAATAGTGTTTCAAGCACTGTGTTTGCAGGTTGTAGGCAGCGAATACTGCTTTTTAAACAGAGGATCAACCACGGACCTGGTCCATGGTCAAATCCCGCTCAGATTCAAAATTTACCATGAACCCTGCAGCAAAGAGCACCGGCTCTCTGTCTTGTACAAATACCAGTGAGTCTGTCATTCTACATACATGTATTAGCGCCAGATACGGTCGCAAGAACACATTGATACTCTGTAAGTAGTTCTTACTAAGTACACGTATCGATTGATACAATAACTACTTGTAATCGAATATCTCTATGCACGAACGAGGTGGTATCAGGATAGAGAGCCTTACCGTATCCCGTTGACCGCTCTATCAATAACTATATAAACTACAGAAGCATGCTAAGTTTTGATAACTTCATCCTCGAATTGGAGACTATGGCATCCGTTTGCATTGTTACCGTCACATGTGTCTCCCATCTCAAACGATATCATGATGACAGAAACAGAGACCCTCCAGCGATAAATGACCCCAGTCTTCATTTACCAGGAAGGAGTCTATATGCAGCCAAAATGAGCTTCAATCGCACCGTGAGCCTCGCTGTCTCTCTTATGGTGTTCACGATATTACCAGCTTCGTCGGCGTTCTCCTTCAAGTCTTTGTTTGATAAAACTCAGAACACTATCAGTGTAGACCTCTCTGATGGCACGGACATCACACCACGACAACCAATACTAGAACCCGCGAACTGGTTTCTCAACGAGCAAGAAATTACGGATTCACGGGGTGGTGTACCCCGCGATGACATGTCGGTATACACAACAGGCAACAAGGTGACATCCTACACTGTGTCGAATGAATATTTTAACGCGGTTTATGACGATCTCAGTACAACGAAGGAGGGTGACAGGGTCCTGCTTAATACCTGGACATCAGCTCTGGTCCCGCTTAAGCCTGATGTTGATCCCACAGGAGCCACGACTGGTTTCAAGGAAGTTTTCAGCGGCGTAGTGAAGAGAGGTGGGAACGTCAACATTCTTGGTTGGGCCAACATCGCAGGCGGATACATGCCCTACAATATTAGAGCACGTAATGCTATCAATCGCATCCCGTCGTCTCCGATCAATGGAGCAAAGGCGATGTACATTTTCGATGATCGTGCGAAGCTTATTTCCTCCCAGCATCAGAAGAATATGGTAATTGTAACAGATAGTTCATTGGATCCCGATGACCAGCCCGTAGCTTACGTTGGAGGAATCGATCTCGCCAACGACCGATGGGACACAATCTACCACAACAACACAGCAATTCGTGACGCAGGACACATTACGTATCAACAAAAAGGATGGGTCGACGGCCACATTCGCATCCACGGACCCGCTGCAAAGGATGTCGCGAACAATTTCCTGGCGCGATGGAACTCTAAGTATTTGCCGTGCCAAAATCTGAAAAATCGTTTGCTCGATTTTGCCAACCCACCGTATGATGCTATCCCGCCTCTCGACTATACCAGCAGCAACACTTCAGCCCAGCTCGGAAACCAGAGCATCCAAATCACACGAACATTCAGCTGCGAGTATGAACATTACAAGGAATTCGCTCCAAAAGGCGAAACCTCGCTCTTCCAAGCGCGACTGAAGGCTATCAAGAACGCCAAGAACTTCATTTACATCGAGGACCAGTATTTTGTCTTCATGCCAGAACTCTTGAGTGCGTTAATGGAGGTGATGCCAAAGATTCAACGCCTCATCGTCGTGACAAAAGAGCAAACAAATGGGTTCACCAACGCAGGTTACATCAAATACCTCTACGAAAACGTCGAGCCGATCCGATCAAAGTATCCAAACAAGTTCAAGATCTATACGACCAAAAAAGAGTTAGATCTCTGCATCCACAGCAAAATCGTCATTATCGACGATGTGTACTTGTCCATTGGCTCGGCCAACTGGAATCGACGAAGCATGACAGCAGACACGGAGCTGAACGCCGACGTTGTGGACGGCGACACGGTCAAGTCTCCGGAAGGAGTGACTGTGGGAAAATTACCGCGCGATTTCCGGATCCGCAAGTTTGTGGAAATGACAGGCTTGAGCTACGACAAGTTAGATCGCATGACATTTGTCGAGGCTGCTGATCAATTTGCCGTCGCTGCGGCTGATGCGACGACAATACTGGCAACCAATATCGTTGAGTATCACGCATATTTCTTTGCTATTACGGACCTTATGAGAAAGATTTCAGACCCACAGGATACATGCACCGCTGGCAAATTTGACTAGTTTCTACTTTAATAATTCGGACTATTGTACTGTTGACGTTGATCATACATGCAACTTCGAAGTACTGTCAGTCGTTGGTGGCTGTTGTCAGCACGATCACTACAAAGTTTGTACAAACTACTTCAAACTACTACAAACTACTACGGTACAGTACAAAATTCACAACAAAAGTCAAGTATCATCTGTAAAACCTTCACTTTACTGCCCCCTCGCTCGAGTGCCGTCTGGAACGACTGGCTCTGCTGGAATGGTCGATAACGAGCGTGTCAGTATTGGAATTGTCGCCGTGACCTCGCGTTCGCCTACACTTCCTCGCCTCTTTCGCCATGGCTTCTGTCGCTGCTAACCGCCCCGTCGTGTCCGTCCTCTCCGTGGAGGGCGAGACTGCCACCGTCTCGTCGCAGGTGGTGCTTCCGGCCGTGTTCACGGCCCCCATCCGCCCGGACGTGGTCAACTTCGTGCACACGAACATGGCCAAGAACCGTCGCCAGGCGTACGGCGTGTCTCGTGAGGCTGGCCACCAGCACTCGGCCGAGTCGTGGGGCACGGGTCGTGCCGTGTCGCGTATCCCTCGTATCCAGGGCGGCGGCAACCAGAGCTCTGGTCAGGCCGCGTTCGGCAACATGTGCCGTGGCGGTCGCATGTTCGCCCCCACGCGTGTGTGGCGCAAGTGGCACCGCAAGATCAACGTGAACCAGCGTCGCTTCGCCGTGGCTTCGGCTCTGGCTGCTTCTGCTGTGCCTGCGCTTGTGATGGCCCGTGGTCACCGCATCGAGAAGGTGCCGGAGGTGCCGCTCGTGCTGGACGATGCCGTGGAGGCGACACAGAAGACTGCTCAGGCCCTCAAGGTGCTGGCCAAGATTGGCGCGGACGTTGAGGTGGAGAAGGTGAAGGCGTCGAAGAAGATCACGACTGGCCGTGGCAAGTCGCGCAACCGTCGCTACACTACTCGTCGTGGTCCTTTGATCGTGTACGCCAACGCGAACGGTGCTGAGAAGGCCTTCCGCAACATTCCGGGTGTGGAGCTCGCGAACGTGGAGCGCCTGAACCTGCTGCAGCTGGCTCCGGGTGGCCACGTCGGCCGCTTCATCATCTGGACCAAGTCTGCGTTCCAGAAGCTGGACTCGCTGTACGGCACGTACTCGAAGAAGTCTTCGTCGAAGGCTGGCTACCAGCTGCCGCGTCACCAGATGAACAACGCCAACCTGGGCCGTCTGATCAACTCCGATGAGATCCAGTCGGTTGTGCGTGCTGGCAAGTACCAGAAGCACCGTCGCTTCCAGAAGAAGAACCCGCTCAAGAACCTGGGTGCTATGGTGAAGCTGAACCCGTACACGCTGGTGGCTCGTCGCGCTGAGCTGCGCGCTGAGGCCCTGCGTGCCGAGAAGAAGGCTGCTGTGGTCGGCAAGAACCGCAAGAACACGTGCAAGACGGACCCGAAGCGCAAGAGCCAGTCGCGCGCTCTGTTCGCCAAGAACTCGTCGGACTAAGTGTTGAACACTGCCGTAGTGTTGATTTGCTTACCTTTGGAAGAAACTGCGAGGTCGTAGCGTCAGAAGTAGGTAAAAGTTTCTCGGAAGCGAGAAGCAACGCAATAAACCAGCCATGAAAGAGGCAACACATACTACTCGTGTCTTCACGTAACATGGCTCATAGTTTGTATTTTTGCTAATAGGACTGCCCTACTGCGCTACGTAAAATAGAACAGAAGTTCCTCCTACTAATATCGTAATACATGTACTACATAAGTTAGTAGTACTACAGCATTTTAATAATGACGAGTACTTTCTTCAGCCTATGACGCTCTTTTAACAGAAGCTGATTGAATAAAATGTGCAAACTGGAAAGGTCGTTATTGAAGTCTGTGGCAACATGTAGTATTTGGTGCACAGCATTCTTATCGGCAATCAAAACGGTATGAAACATAACTTACGACATCACCTCACAGCAGTACAAAGGTTACATCACGACTAAATACACTTCTCTTGATAATTTGTACTTTACTCGAAAGCACCTCGAATGCATATTAGCTGAAGGAGTCCTTCAAGGACTAAATAGCTGTCCTTGAAGGACAACTATTTAGCACTTAATGAACGAAAAGCATCTTATCGACACAACCTGGAAGTAGCGGTGTCCAAGAAGAAAAGCAAGAAACGAGGATTTGGAAGTGAAAATTTGTTAGGCTTACGTAAGTATGGCCGAGTCGAAACATAACATTTCAGTGATAAGTGTCTTGAAGCTAGTTCAGCCACGCTTTTTCGAGGTGGTCCTCGTAATGTTCATCACTGAACGGGACCTCCGCTCCTCCAAAGTTTTTACCGTTGTTTAGAGCCCCACGAGCCGCGTCCGTAAGTTGCTCCCACATGATCAAGTCCTGGTATTCACCATCGAAACTGGCAAAGATCAGATACGAAGAACCGAAGATACCCAATTCATACTGAAACCGGAGAGATGTGTTGGAGCCGTAGATCACAGTGCGGTTATATCGACGGCCCTCCAATCGGTAGCCAACGAAAAAGCTTGGCGACAGTTTGAGTTCATTCTCATATTCGGAGTCGGACTTGGACATGGAGACTCCAACAATCTTCGGTGTCTCTACATCAGGGTTGTCGACCCACACAACAACGCTCTTCCAGTCATGACGTCTGGATGGAGATACTCCACGATATCCTTTCGGAAAGTACCAAGCGTACATGATGGCCCAAAGGTCCTTGTACCACCCAGCTCTACCGTAGACTTGAGAACCCTTTGGAGCATATGTACACGCATCGTTTCCATTCGTCCCCTTGAGACCACCAGAGACTTCGCCAGCAGCATTGATGGCAGGAAACGAAACACAAGCGGCTTCAGAAGTGTAGAGTTGTGGTTTGAACTTGATGGCGGCTTTCTCGGAAACGGTGACCGGTTCAGGTTGAGCAATGGGTTGTACATTGTCGTGATCTACGGTCGAAGTAGCACAAGTCACTAGTACTGCAAAAAATGTCGTAGCAAGAAATCGTAGATTCATCTCGACCTGAAGAAAAAGAAATGGGAATATCTGCATGCGGAGCACTCGAACGCAATTGGTAATACAGGCACGCAAACATTGTTTACGCGGACGCGTCAAATGTCATGTATATGCTACGGATACAAATTGAGATGGGAAGGCAATGACGGCAATACCCAGACTCCTGTTGGAGTGTGATACTTTCCGAAAGAATGTCGTGGTGAAAAGCTTGTTTGTGAGCACAAACGAAGTCTTCCCACAAGGGAATCGAAACGTATGACTTGCGACTGAAATTACGAGTACAATTATGATATCTATCGGTGGCATTGCGAGTAGTACGGAGTGCAACTAAAGGTATTGTTAAAATATGCATACGTAGGAAGAAGCGAAGTTGTAAATCGACAACAACAAAATGTAGCCAACAGGATTAGCGTATTATGGTTTCATGTGGTAGCATCAAAACCGAGAAACGCAAAGACGCCTCAGCGTCGAGGTGTAGCTCAGAGATCATTATGTAGCTCCTCTATCGTTGAACTTGACCTGTTTCTTTGTCCACGGACGAGTTCACTAAGGCCCTGATGAGACACCGAAGATTGTTGGAGTCTCCATGTCCAAGTCCGACTCCGAATATGAGAATGAACTCAAACTGTCGCCAAGCTTTTTCGTTGGCTACCGATTGGAGGGCCGTCGATATAACCGCACTGTGATCTACGGCTCCAACACATCTCTCCGGTTTCAGTATGAATTGGGTATCTTCGGTTCTTCGTATCTGATCTTTGCCAGTTTCGATGGTGAATACCAGGACTTGATCATGTGGGAGCAACTTACGGACGCGGCTCGTGGGGCTCTAAACAACGGTAAAAACTTTGGAGGAGCGGAGGTCCCGTTCAGTGATGAACATTACGAGGACCACCTCGAAAAAGCGTGGCTGAACTAGCTTCAAGACACTTATCACTGAAATGTTATGTTTCGACTCGGCCATACTTACGTAAGCCTAACAAATTTTCACTTCCAAATCCTCGTTTCTTGCTTTTCTTCTTGGACACCGCTACTTCCAGGTTGTGTCGATAAGATGCTTTTCGTTCATTAAGTGCTAAATAGTTGTCCTTCAAGGACAGCTATTTAGTCCTTGAAGGACTCCTTCAGCTAATATGCATTCGAGGTGCTTTCGAGTAAAGTACAAATTATCAAGAGAAGTGTATTTAGTCGTGATGTAACCTTTGTACTGCTGTGAGGTGATGTCGTAAGTTATGTTTCATACCGTTTTGATTGCCGATAAGAATGCTGTGCACCAAATACTACATGTTGCCACAGACTTCAATAACGACCTTTCCAGTTTGCACATTTTATTCAATCAGCTTCTGTTAAAAGAGCGTCATAGGCTGAAGAAAGTACTCGTCATTATTAAAATGCTGTAGTACTACTAACTTATGTAGTACATGTATTACGATATTAGTAGGAGGAACTTCTGTTCTATTTTACGTAGCGCAGTAGGGCAGTCCTATTAGCAAAAATACAAACTATGAGCCATGTTACGTGAAGACACGAGTAGTATGTGTTGCCTCTTTCATGGCTGGTTTATTGCGTTGCTTCTCGCTTCCGAGAAACTTTTACCTACTTCTGACGCTACGACCTCGCAGTTTCTTCCAAAGGTAAGCAAATCAACACTACGGCAGTGTTCAACACTTAGTCCGACGAGTTCTTGGCGAACAGAGCGCGCGACTGGCTCTTGCGCTTCGGGTCCGTCTTGCACGTGTTCTTGCGGTTCTTGCCGACCACAGCAGCCTTCTTCTCGGCACGCAGGGCCTCAGCGCGCAGCTCAGCGCGACGAGCCACCAGCGTGTACGGGTTCAGCTTCACCATAGCACCCAGGTTCTTGAGCGGGTTCTTCTTCTGGAAGCGACGGTGCTTCTGGTACTTGCCAGCACGCACAACCGACTGGATCTCATCGGAGTTGATCAGACGGCCCAGGTTGGCGTTGTTCATCTGGTGACGCGGCAGCTGGTAGCCAGCCTTTGACGAAGACTTCTTCGAGTACGTGCCGTACAGCGAGTCCAGCTTCTGGAACGCAGACTTGGTCCAGATGATGAAGCGGCCGACGTGGCCACCCGGAGCCAGCTGCAGCAGGTTCAGGCGCTCCACGTTCGCGAGCTCCACACCCGGAATGTTGCGGAAGGCCTTCTCAGCACCGTTCGCGTTGGCGTACACGATCAAAGGACCACGACGAGTAGTGTAGCGACGGTTGCGCGACTTGCCACGGCCAGTCGTGATCTTCTTCGACGCCTTCACCTTCTCCACCTCAACGTCCGCGCCAATCTTGGCCAGCACCTTGAGGGCCTGAGCAGTCTTCTGCGTCGCCTCCACGGCATCGTCCAGCACGAGCGGCACCTCCGGCACCTTCTCGATGCGGTGACCACGGGCCATCACAAGCGCAGGCACAGCAGAAGCAGCCAGAGCCGAAGCCACGGCGAAGCGACGCTGGTTCACGTTGATCTTGCGGTGCCACTTGCGCCACACACGCGTGGGGGCGAACATGCGACCGCCACGGCACATGTTACCGAACGCGGCCTGGCCAGAGCTCTGGTTGCCGCCGCCCTGGATACGAGGGATACGCGACACGGCACGACCCGTGCCCCACGACTCGGCCGAGTGCTGGTGGCCAGCCTCACGAGACACGCCGTACGCCTGGCGACGGTTCTTGGCCATGTTCGTGTGCACGAAGTTGACCACGTCCGGGCGGATGGGGGCCGTGAACACGGCCGGAAGCACCACCTGCGACGAGACGGTGGCAGTCTCGCCCTCCACGGAGAGGACGGACACGACGGGGCGGTTAGCAGCGACAGAAGCCATGGCGAAAGAGGCGAGGAAGTGTAGGCGAACGCGAGGTCACGGCGACAATTCCAATACTGACACACTCGTTATCGACCATTCCAGCAGAACCAGTCGTTCCAGACGGCACTCGAGCGAGGGAATCGATAGTACTGGTATTCTGAACGATATGATTGTTTTGTTTCATAACGAAACAATATGACAAATCCAACGGGTTGTGCCGTCGCAACCAATCGTCACCAATCCGACACAACCATGCGTTAACAAGTACAGCTTTACGAAACAAATCTATGAAGTGAAGCCATGCCATGGCATCACTTGAAGCGGTGCAACGTTCATGTATCCTTACCAGTTGCAAGGATCTAAAGTTACCAGTTGCAAGGATCAAAAGTTTGCAGAATCTCAGCTGAGCTGCCCGATTCAGGCTCCGAATCATTCGTGCCTACCAACCGTTTCAACTCTGAGCTCAAAGACTGTCTTGAAGGCAAGCAAAGTGGCCAGCGACGCAATTGCAGCACTGTGCCCCATGCGCATCAATGTAGCCATCTGCTACGGCAACAAGTTCCCTGTCAAACACGTTTCTGAACCGTTATATCGACTTTCCCCACGGTCTCAGCTACCACGCAATTGCTTCAGGATGCGATGGCTGCAGTTGCAACTCTTTGTGCGATGCGCTTCGTCTTCTTCTCACAACTGGCGACAGGTTGTGGCCGATTTCCAGCTGAAAGCGAGTGACCTAACTGCTCCACTGGCTGCCAAAGACGTCGCGAGCGTCATCCACGTGTGCACACAGAGCGATCGCACTCGAGAGGCGTTGGATGTGATCCGCAGAGGAGAAAAGCGCGGTGTCACTGCTCCATTGACGTCTCACGTGCAAATTTGTTGCTCGTGGGCTAGAAAAGGTCAAGCGGATCGGGCGTTGGCCATGATGCCGCAACTTTGTGAACAGTTCGGCGAGCAGTTCCAATTGCAGACGGAGATCCAGTCGAATGTCTACGATCCGTTATTGTCGGTGTTTAAGTTGCAAGGAGATTGGAGAAGTACTCATGCTGCTATTGCACAGATGCATGAACTGGGGGTTACACCTACATTGCGTGCATTTCGAGTACTGATGTTGACAGCAGCTAAAGCTCGTCGAAAAGACACGTTGATCACCACGGTGAAGTTTATGGAGAACAAGTTCCCGGAAGTTTGGATGGATGTAGCTACTCTTACTGCAATGTGTCAGGCACTTGTGAATGTTGACGAGTACCAACGTGTGATGGAAATTTACCGTCAATTGGATGACAAGTGGATTCAGCAAGAAGCTAGCACGATGTTAGTCAACCAGTTTCTTCTCGCTGCGATTCGTAATGGAGATTCAAAGTGGAAAAAGCGAGCAAACCACAAGAGTTTGTTGGATATGCGACTAGCGACGGATATTTTCGATCGGATGCAGAAAGCTCAGAAAGCCTTTCCTGATGATTTCACGTTTGCAATTTACATGATGGAACTGAAGAAGCGTGGCGAGTGGGCAAAAGTGCTGGAACTGTTCAATGTGATGCTAGACGCCCAGACGAACAATCAAAACGCACTAAACAACGATGTGAAGAAACCAGTGATCAACGCGCTGTCTTGCTCCACTGTGATCCGAGTATTGCACAAGCTTCACGCTGCCAACCAGTCTGACCCCAAATCAAAGCAAAATGATAAAGGTTCTTCAAGCTTGCCAAGGAGATCGAAAGAACAGCAACACAAACTTAAAACAAGATTTGTCGGTTGTACTGAAGCAGATCTGCATAGTAGACCTTCGAAACATTGGACACGCATCGACGCTGATTGATACGTTAGACGATTTCAAGTTGTTCACACCAGCACGTCAAACCTCTTCTTCTGGATAATGCCTTCAAGTGTATTCTGGACGAAGGCATTATCCAGAAGACTCCATGGCGACTGAAAGACGGATTTGAGATCGCCTTGCACACATTTTCTCGCGGAGTAGCAAAGTGTGAGGTTGTATCCGCTTTCGAGGAGATCACGCGTTCTCAATAAGGTATCACCAGCGCTTCTCTGACTGGGAACGCACCATTGCAGGATTTGCGTATCATTACAGGCGTTGGAAAGCGCAGTCAGACGTTTATGAAACCTGTATTGAGGCAGGAAATCATGGAACTCTTAACCAAGTCAAGTCGTCCACCGCTTTGGCCGTCGTCACACCCAACCAACCCAGGCGTCTTGCTCGTACGCCACAATGCTCTGCGTAAATGGCTCAAGAAGGGTGGAGTTGTTCGATACTTTTGAGAAAAAATCTGAGCAATGTAGATAATGTGAGGCGTATTTCTACATTACAAAGCTCGACAATTTTGTGGTACCGCTACTGCTGTATGTGCACGTGTCTTGGGGGTCCGATATCTTACGGATAGCATCCGTGATGGCGAAGAAATACGAGTGAGATTCAATCTCAAGATTGTCCATGAACTATGATTCATCAGTAACTGCGACAGGCAATTTGTCTGCAGCTTCAATGAACGTCATGGCATCTAGCTCCTCGTAGCTGAGCCCCGTCATCTCCACAAACTTGCGAATACGAAAGTCACGGGGAATTTTGCCTACAACGACACCGTCAGGGGATTTTACAGTCTCGGTGTCCACCACATCCGCGTTAAGCTCTGAATCCGACGTCATACTACGGTGATTCCAGTTCGCGGACCTGATCGTCAAAAACACGTCGTCGATGATCATGATTTTACTGTGGATATAGATTTTCAAGTCCGGTCTCGTGGTGTAGAGCTTGAGTTTGTTTGGGTATTTTGCTCGGATAGGCTGAACCATTTGATACAGATACTTGATGTAGCCTGCGTTCGTGAACGGACCTGTTTCTTCGTTCGCAATGACAATGACGCGCTGAATTTTTGGCATCACCTCCATGACCGCATATAATAGTTGTGGAACCAGCACAAAATGCTGATCTTCAATGTAAATGAAGTTCTTGGCGTTCTTGATGACTTCAATGTGTGCTTGAAACAGTGAAGTCTCACCATGAGGAGCGAATTCCTTGTAATATTCGTACAAGCAGCTGAAAGTTCGCACGATTTGGATACTTTGTTTCCCAATACGTGCCTTAGTGTTGCTGCTGACATAGTCCAGCGGAGGAAGATGCTCGTACTTGGGATTTTTGAAATCGAGGAGATCATCTTCGAGACTTTGACATGGCAGGTAGTCTGAGTTCCAACGATCTAAAAAGTTGCTTGCAACATCCTGGGCAGCAGGCCCATGGATGCGAATATGGCCATCCATCCAACCTTTCTCACAAAATGTAATGTGTCCTGCATCACGGATAGCAGTTGCGTTGTGGTAGATTGTGTCCCATCGATCGTTGGCGAGATCAATTCCACCTACGTACGCAATAGGCTGGTCGTCGGGATCCGTAGAGCTATTTACCGCAATCACCATGTTTTTCTGGTGGTGGGAGGATAGTGCTTTCGGTAGTCGATTATCAAAAATGAATACTCCCTTAGCTCCATTAATTGGAGACGGCGCAATATTGTTGATAGCATCTCGAACTTTTATAATGTACGACGACTATCCAACGCCAATGTTGGCCCAGGCTAGAATGTTCACACTTCTCCCTCGCTCAACAATACCAGAGAACACTTCTTTGAATCCGGTATTTTCTCCAGTAGGATCCACATCGGGTTTGAGTGGAACAAGAGCTGCAAGCCATGCAGCAAGCATCACTCGGTCGCCTTCCTTGGTTGTATTGAGGTCGTCGTAAACCGCATTGAAAAATTCGTTAGCTACTGTGTACACTGTCACCTTGTTACCCGTCGTGTAAACTGCCATACCATCTCGCGGAAGTCCACCTCGAGAGTCGACGGTTTCTTCTTCGATGAGGAACCAGTCCTCAGCATGCAGAAGAGGTTGTCGGGGCTTAATGTCTGTGCCATCCGAGAGGTCAGCACTTTCATTGCCAATGGGGTTTGACGAGTCAAAGAGAGAAGAGAAGGAGAAAGCCCACGAAGGAGTTGATGACAACGCTATCGCGATAACTAAAACGATTAAAAACAGTACCTGTGACTGCAAAGACTACAATGAATCCTTGTCGTGTATTCCACAGTGAAAGGATAAGTTTGAATACCGTCATGGACCATGATTCATGGTGACTATGATCACTGTTTGGGATGTGTAGTGTTTCCTGCTCAACAGTTGGGGTAGTATCCTGAGACGAAGCATGCATTTGCCCGCACCACATCAGCTCTTGAAGTGTGCATGCACATGTTCATGTCATGGATCGCATTCGCGCTTTACTCTTTACAAAACAAATACTTGACCGTCGCGAGTATTTTAAGCTTCGAGGAACACGAGGTACAAAGAGAACGTGGCGTATGCTCAGATTGACATGGTGACCTTTTGACAACAGGAAATCGATGTATTCACTACTCGACAATTCACGATTCTATAGAGTTTCTTTTGTGCTGCTGCCACCGCTGAATGTACACGTTTCCTGCGGATCCGAGAACTTCCGTATCGCATTCGTGATGGCAAAGAAGTATGCCTTATGCTGAATGTCGTTGTTGGCTAGGATAGATGATTTGTCGATAACGGCGAGGGGAAGCTGGTCTGCAGCCTCGACGAACGTCATTGCGTTCAGCTTCTTGTAGCTCAAGCCCGTCATCTCCTGGAATTTGCGAATACGGAAGTCACGCGGCACCTTACCAACCATGACTCCTTCTGGAGACTTCACGATCTCCGTGTCCACCACATCAGCATTGAGCTCCGAGTCGGACGTCATACTACGTCGATTCCAGTTCGCCGAGCCAATTGACAGGTACACGTCGTCAATGATCACAATCTTCGAGTGAATAAAAATGTCCCGCTCGGTCTTGGTGGTGTAGATTTTGAACTTGTTCGGGTACTTGGACCGAATGGGTTCGACACTTTCGTAGAAATACTTAATGTAACCAGCGTTCGTGAATGGACTAGTCTGAGGGTTTGCAATAACAACTAGGCGTTGGATCTTCGGCATCACCTTCATGATTGCTTCAAGCAGCTCCGGCACTAACACGAAATATTGATCTTCAATGTAGATGAAATTCTTTGCATTCTTGATGGCCTTGATACGTGCTTGAAACAACGAGGTCTCGCCACGTGGAGCAAATTCTTTATAGTGTTCATACACGCAGCTGAAAGTTCGTGTGATCTGGATACTCTGCTTACCCAGAGAGGCTGTTGTGTTGCTGCTGGCATAATCCAGCGGAGATATATGTTCGTACTTGGGATTTTTGAAATCGAGGAAATCATCATCAAGCCCTTGACATGGCAGGTAGTCTGAGTTCCATCGAGCTACGAAGTTACTAGCTACATCCTTGGCAGCAGGTCCATGGATGCGAATGTGGCCATCCATCCAACCTTTCTCACGAAATGTAATGTGTCCTGCATCACGGATAGCAGTTGCGTTGTGGTAGATTGTGTCCCATCGGTCGTTGGCAAGATCATATCCACCCACGTAAGCAATAGGCTGGTCGTCAGGATCCGTAGAGCTGTTAGCTGCAATCACCATGTTTTTCTGGTGGTGGGAGGATAGTGCTTTGGGTAAGCGGTCGTCAAAGATAAATATCGCTTTGGCGCCATTAATGGGGGAAGGAGGAATACTGTTGATGGCATCACGAGCTTTAATGTTATAAGGCGTGTATCCGACTGCGATGTTCGCCCAATTGAGGATGTTCACACTTCCACCACGCTTTACCACGCCTGCTATGACTTCCTTGACCCCAGTTTTAGCTCCGGTGGGATCCACATCAGGTTTGAGCGGGACAAGAGCCATCAACCACGCAGCTAACAGCACTCGGTCACCTGCTTTGGTTGCGCTAAGATCTTCGAATACTGCGTCGTAGAACTCGTTAGCTACAGTGTACGATGTCACCTTGTTGCCAGTTGTGTAAACCGATAAATCTGTTCGTGGAATTCCACCCCGCGAAGCCGTGATCTCCTTCTTGGTAAGAAACCAGTCTTCAGCATCCAGAAGAGGTTGTCGGGGCTTAATGTCCGTGCCATCCGAGAGGTCAGCTCCATTGCTAGCCTGCGTTTTATCGTCGCCACCAAATAAAGATGAGAAAGAAAATGCATTCGAGGGAGCAAGGGCTAATGCCAACGCGAGAGCTGACGTAGCGAGACGCATAGACGCTTCTGGTGGCAAAACGTAAAGTACTGCAAACTGCAGCCTGCAATTACCACAACTTGACTCAAATTACCAGTTCGACGCAGCTTCTGCGTCCCTGATGAAAACCTGCTGCTCGGGGATGATAATTATTTGGGATGTGGAATTCGAAGTAAGAGTCGGTAAGCATTCGACGCTGCATTCCTCTGCTTTGGAGATGACATCGATGCAGATCGAATGTCAGCCAAGCAGAAAGGTCTTCCAGTGGAGAGGAAATCATGTTCGTAGACTTAGTTGGAGTAGAAGGGTTGAAGTGTATTTTGTATCCTGCAAAGATATATAATAAATTGTCGTATGGGCTCCATCTAGTTTGACCAATACCTCTTAGATGTCCGACTCGTGAATCACCTACGTACAGCATTTGGGGAGCCGACAGTAAGTGACTTTGTTCCAGCTTTCAGAGACCCACGAAAACAAAGTGTAGTCAACATTCGATTAGGACAGACGGCCAAATAACATGATCCCACAGCTCGAGCTAATCAACAGATGCACTGATGGCATGCTACGAGTTCGTGGGTTGTGGTGTAATAGTATTTTCACGGTCAGAATGGGCTTTCTACTACAGGTATAACCTCTTGCCAGCATTGATTGCCAAGCTATTATTAATACTTTATCCTTGGATTACTACTCCAACCCCATGGTATTGCGAACTACCTAGAAATACGCCCAACTTTGAGCTCCGATATTCATACCAACGTGAGATACGCAGTTCTATGAAGGAACAAGTAATATTCTGCGTGGACAATGGCTAGCTAGATCATAAATTCATCTAGACTATTAATCGGAGTTAAAAAGTTTAAAACCTACAGCTAGAATAATATTCATCTCCGTTCCTCTGGTCTAAGGCGAGCTTCTCAATAGAAATGTTGGTATTCTGGTGCTGAAAGGAAGATCTGTCGACAGTGCATACCTGAACTTTCCTCGTTGCCTCGTTGCCTCGTTGATACGAACATGATCATAACCTCCTTGTCGAGTTGTACGAGCTCGTCTACATCTCCTGCCGATTCCCGTTAGCAATGGAGCAACCTCAAGTAATGGGGCATGGACGATGACCGAAGGAATATACTGCTTGTCAGAGTGTGTTGTGTCAGTCACTACCACGTAAACCATCATAACTACATGTATTCTGATTCACGAAATTCTTTTCTCAACAGGCACCCCATTACAAAGGGTACAAAATCCGTACTAAGATTTGAAATGCATTGCAAAGAAATGCAAACAGAAGTTCACAATTCATCTGTACTGAGAGCAAAGTCCTCACTGGGTTCTTCAGCCAAATTCAGTGCCTCGAACTTATTAACCAGTGCTATGACATCTGCTTCATACAATACTGGGTATACCTGCGGAAACTTACGCTTGTCAGTGGAGATAGCAAGCTTTCAGGAACCAAATTTGCAAAGTCGTAGTAGGTAGACGTTCCCATGCATTCGTAAGCTATGACATCAAAGTTTCTCGAGACGGGGCCACAAACTTGAGCCCCTGCTATGTGTCGTTCTCTCGGTGAAACCGGAGTCGCCACCGCGGTGTTCAACCCAAAGTGATCGCAATTCCAGCTTTAATGGATTCATCCAAGCGATGTCCGCCAGCTGACACGAAGACGTGTAGCCCGGTGGGATTTTCATTAACACCACACTAATTATTTCAGCGTATTCAATTATGGAACGGGTCCAGTGCCCGCTAAAGTCATCCCAGAGAAGTATTATTTTTTCACCACCTAAGTTCTCTCTTGAGCTAAATTATATTAAACAATAATTGACAATCTGTATGCCACAACCTTTGTCGATTGGCATAAATCTGACCAATGTTCATTAGTGGTGCCACTTCGCCTAAAACGACATGCACAAACCCATGCAACTTGTTTAGACCCACACGCTTGGGTTTGGTCGTGACCGTGCTGATACAGTCCAAGTCCGTCTGGCCGACGTTGTCACAACGTATGACACTGCGCCTGTGACGGGGTCACAGGAGCACCTTGCTTGAGGAAGAGGGGCAGACTAAACCACTGTAAGAATGGCCTTGAAACACTGTAAAAACGGCCTACACCACTGAGGGTTAGGTAGGTCTAATCCACTGAAGATAATGGTTGAAAACACTGAAAAGAAGGCTTCAACCACTGAAAAAATTCTGAAAACTTGTGAGCACCAGCAGATGCCAGTCGCGGAATAGAGACGTCACCACTTCCCAGTGCACGTTAGCGAGGGGAGGATACGTCATGGCGAGTAAGCCAGCCCCCACCAGCAGACTCATACTTCCTACAGTCGTGGCCTCGATGAACGAGTGAACAGCTGAGAGCTGTCCGAGGCTGATGCCTACGCCTGCAGACAGCAGAATCCCAGTGGTAAGAGCCGATCGAGCAGCGACAACGGGCTCACAATTCCGCCCGGATCAATGCCACCATTGTGATAATTGGTCTACCGGACAGAATTACGTTCAAGTGCGATTATTTGACTTGGTTTTTGTAAATATTTGTCAAAATCGGTAGTACCGTTGCGATCCGATGAAGTACGTGCTCCCAAAATAGGGGGCTGTCTGATAGTTTAGTGTTGACAAAATAGGGTGCTCTCCGATCGGACGCCATGTAGCCCCCGCTTTTGTCAAATGTATACAAAAACCAAGTCAGTCCAATCGCACTTGAACGTAATTCTGTCCGGTAGTACCGTGCTGACAAAATAGGGTATAAGAGCAACTTTCGGGCTGAAGAGCGAAGAGATCTTCCAGAATTACGTTTAAGTGCGATTCTTTGACGTAGCGTTTGTATGCATTTGACAAAATCGGGGGCTAAATTGCGTCCACTCGCTGACAAAAGGGGCGTATAAGAGCAACGTTCAAGCAACTTTCGGGCAACTTTGTTTCAACCTTTGTCAAATTCTCCTCAGTGATACAGCTGCCTCTAATTCTGGTACAATAGGGGTTCTCACTTTGGCAGCAGCAAGATGATTTGGCAAGAGAAAAGACACTGCTCAGGCTCTGATTGGATGAAATTCATACTGCCAACTTGCTGCCGATGCTTTCTATCCTGCCTCGGAATCGTGGCAGTACGGCAGCAAGTACGGCAGCAAGTTTGCCTGGCAGCGAAAATCGATATTCCCCCCTCAAGATCAATCTGAAGTGTGAGCAGTGATAGCAAGCGAAGCACTTCAGCAGAGTATGGATTTGCCTTCGTACCAGCCTTGGGGCGTCAGCGAGGAGTCGCAGGTGTCAAGCTTAGCTACATTTACACTAACCTTGTCGGAGTTGAATCAAATGCACTCACACACAACTTGTTTGGTTAAAGGAAACTTTTGGACTGAAGGCAGGTCCGCCGAGTGCGGAATCGATGCCTTTCTACCATCACTCTGCTAGCTAAGTTTCATAAGACGTCTTCAACTTCTCAGATCGTCTCAAAAGACGGTGCGGTTTCCAACACGCCCTCCTCCGAAGTAAATCGTTACTGAGGAAGATGCTTCTTAGACAAACCGACCATCGCACATAAAGTCTCGAGTCTGTCGCTGGCCAGGGGCTTCGTCATGATGTCGGAAGGGTTAACTTCGGTCCTGACCTTCCACAAATCCACAGTTCTCTTAGCCACTTGGTCTCTCACGAAGTGCCAACGTAGCTCGATGTGTCGTGTTCTGCGACTGTAGGTTGGGTTCGTCGCCATGACGAATGCCGCCTGGTTATCAATGCCCATGCGTAACTTAGTTTCCAACTCAGGAAACACCTCAATCAGTACATTGCGAAGCCCTTGGCCGTCCATGCATGCCTCGCATGCTGCAACGTACTCCGCCTCTGCGGTAGATTGAGCTACAATACTCTGGCGTCTAGATGCCCACGAAATGACACCGCCTGCCATGCAATGCACAAAGCCCGTGATGCTCTTGCGTGTGTCTGGATCATTGCCCCAGTCAGAGTCACAATATCCATTCACAATCAGTTCCGGCTTCTGCTTTCCAGTCTTCTCCTTGGAGTACACAATTCCTAGCGTCTTGGTTCCGATGAGGTACCACAGTACTCTCTTGGCTGCACCGATATGCTGCTGTGTAGGATTCTGTACGTAGCGACTGAGCTGACCAACCACAAACGCGATATCCGGTCTCGTGCAGGTTGTCAAGTACATCAAAGATCCAACCAGCTCGCGATATGGAAACGTCTTGCCATTTGCAGCCACCTGCTTCCTTTGGTCTGTGTCGGTGTCTTTCACTGTCAAACGCATGTTTGTCTCCATCGGAATTCTACTGGGATGAGCGTCAGTAAAGTTGAACCGCTCAATGACCTCCTCACAGTACTTGGTCTGGTGTATCTTAATAGAATCTTCGTTCTGCTCCACCTGAACTCCTAAGTAAGTGTTGAGTAGGCCCTGGTCCTTGAGGCCGTAGTCCATGTCGAGTTTCTCGAACATCTTTTCTTTGAACTCCTTGTTCTTGGTTGCACACAAGATGTCGTCGACATATAGAAGAACAATGGCAAACTCGCCGTCTTTGTCGTAGAAGTACAGACATGGCTCAGTTTTGCACTGCTTGAACCCGTAGTTCACGAACCAGCTATTCACTTCTGAATTCCACTCCCTTCCGGACTGCCGTAGCCCGTATAGTGCTTTGTTGATGATGTAAATCATCCCGCCATCCTCGCACGGATAGCCTTCGACCTCCTCCAGATACTGCTTAATGCCTAACGCAGCATTGAGGTAGGCTGTGTTTATATCTCCCTGGTAGATCACCAGGTTCAGAAGAATGCACACTGCAACAAACATTCTGAATGTCGCCATGCGAGCGACCGGCGAGAATGTGTCTGTGAAATCAATTCCGAAACGCTGCTTATCACCTCGAGCCACGACTCGCGCTTTGAAGGTCACAATGTAGCCTAAGTGATCAGTCTTCACGTCGAAAACCCACATAGTCTTGATGGCTTGCTGTCCTGCCGGCATATCCGATCTTGGAATCTGCTTCAGCACATCCTTGGACTTCAGTGCAGCCATCTCCTTGTCCATAGCCTCTTTCCAGAAACTCGCTTGCTTTGATCTCATTGCTTCTCTGTAGTTCCTGGGTATTTTGATGTCACTAGCCCGTAAACCACCCTTGCCGCGTCGATCCGCATGCAGCGCTTTGAAAGCCGAACAAACCTCAAAATCTTCGAACGGTTCACGCTCAGCGATCCCTCGAAGTCCAGTTCGTCTTGCTGCCATCACTCGCTGCGCGCTCACCTAGGTACGCTTCCGGTCTTGTGTGCGCCGAACTTCTTCGTCTCTAGGGTGTACTTTTCCTACTAGCATCTGCTGAGGAAATCCAAGAATATCATCCCGGACTGGGTTCTGTGTTGATTGCCTTGGAGGGTCATCTACTTCATCACTCAGGTTGCTGTTCCATTCGGCTTCATGTTCGTCACTCGGGTCAAACAAGAAATCGCATCCATTCTCGTCGCCCTCCACTTCCTCTGAGACTGGAACTAGGTCGTCTGCGAAGTCATTATCACCGTCAAATTCACAATAATCGTGTCCACTCGCTGACGCATCGGCGTCGTCATCGCTCTCGACTTGAACATCGTCAAAATCACCGTCATGGTCACGATTTTCATCTTCGTTCTCATGGTCCTCGGTGCTGGCTTCATCTTCGCCCTCCTGCGTTTGAACTAACGCAAGTTCGTTGTTCGGCATCGAACAATTCTCCAACAGGTCTTGCCAAACTTCTTGATCTCCATCGGTCGGTTTGCTGCTCGGCATGCTACTCGGTGCACCCTCGAAAGTAGGCAGTACACTGTTCTGTACCATCTCATTCCACAGAGCCGCTCTCTCTGCATCCAGCTCTTCACTCTCAGCCACACTGACCATGTCCACGTTACTGTCTTCACGAACTGAATCGGCATCACACTCTGCGTGTTGCGAAGATCCTTCACTGTCATTTTCTTCACCGTCAAAGTAACCACCTTTGACAAACTCTGTAAACGTTTGCAGCCATTTGTTCACTTTGGTCTTGAATGTACTGCCGTATCTGTCCTTATATTTAATCGACTCGTTCACTTTCACATCTGCAACGAAGCCTTTCTGATGCTCTGTAGGGAAATACACTTGACAACCCACAACATCTTCCTGGTAGCCGATAAGAAATCCCACCTTGCAGTTCACAGCCAACTTCGTACGCTTGGCGACCGGAGTGTGACAATACACCAGTGAACCAAAAGTCCGGAGGTGATGAAGATCCGGCTTCGTTCCATACACCTTTTCGTACGGTGTACGGCCAGCCCCTTTACAGAAAACTCTGTTCTTGATGTAGACTGCAGTCTGTAGGGCATGTGTCCAGAACGACCTCGGTAATGTATTCAACGCGGAAGTTGTATTCCGCGAAGAATGACAGCCATCTCGCCACCCGCTGCGACAGATGCGGCGAGTTGATGGCAGTCCGCAAGGACGCGTGATCAGTATAGATCACAAAGGGCCTCGTGCCCAAGAGATGTATTCTAAACTTGACAAGAGCGTACTTCATTGCAAGTAGCTCCTTGTCATGAACGGGATAGTTCCGTTCGGCAGCCTTCAGCTGCCGGGACTGGAAGGAGATGACACGTTCGTGTCCTTCATCGTCCTTCGGCAACAGCGCACAGCCTATTGCATAGTCAGAAGCGTCACAGACGACGCTAAATGACTTGTTCTCGTCCGGCAAGGCCAGGACTGGCGCTTGCTGTAAGCTCGCCTTGATGCTATCAAAAGCATCTTGGTACTGGCGCTCACAGACCCAGTCGGCATCCTTCTTTAAGAGGTCCGACAACGGTCGAGCTAGTTCAGCGTACACTGCGCTGTACTTATGAAGATAGTTGGCTAAGCTCAACCACTTCCGGACGTCCTTCTGCGACCTCGGGGTCGGCCAAGCCGCTATGGCCTTGACCTTCCCTGGATTGGCGCGTACGCCGACCCTGCGGACAAAGCGGCCGAGGACTTTTATCTCCTCAGCTGCAAAGACGCACTTGTCGATGTTGGCATAGAGCTTGTTAGCTCTCATGATCTCAAACACTCGACAGGGGTGCTTCAAATGCACCTCCATAGCCGTCTGGCCACCTTCGACACGGCTATGGACGAATAATATGTCGAAGTACGTCTGTGCGAACGTACGCAATGGTCTAAACAATTATGTGACCAAGCGATTGAACGTCGCTGGGGCATTTGATAGCCCTTGTGACATCACTAGCCACTCCCAGAATATCCCGCTTGGGGTGCTCACTGCGGTGAGAGGAATGTCACTCTCTCGCATCAGGATCCGGTAGTATCCGTCTACCAGATCCAGGGCACTGTACAGCGTACAACCCGACATGTTGTTCAACAACACATCCTTGTGAGGGAACGGAATCTATACCGGTACCGTGGCATTGTTCAACTTGTTATAAGCGTGAACCAGACGCCACTTCCCGTTCGGTTTCCGAACGCAGAAGGTCGGCGTCGAGTGCGGGGACTTCGACTCCCGCACCATGCCCGACTTCGCCTTTTCGGCGAAGAAGGCATCTATGACCTCGCACTGCTCGCGAGGTAGAGGCCACTGCCTCGTGACACAGTACTTTGTGCTTGGCACGAGATCATTCTCGTGCCGAACTACCCGATCCGGCGGGAGTTGGGATGGTGGGTGCTTCGACACCACATCCGAGTACTCTTTCACAAGAGGATACACTGGATCCTCCGGGTTCTTGAGAATCTCAGAACCCAAGCGCGTTGCACGCTGCTTCGTGAACCCCTCCAGGATATCCTCGTCCATTACGGAGGAAGAGTTCAAATCTTCAGGAGAGGTCTCCGGCTTCAGGAGCACCATCTCCGCAATCTCTCCGGCCTTCACCTCGGCCAGGAAGTCCTTCATGGACAATTCCTCGGGGTTCAGCAGTGCTGACACATCGGGCAGTGCCTTCAGATGGACGACACCTGCCCTCACTTGACGACCGGACACGCCATTGAAGACATGGCATTGTTCTACGACCGGCCGGGCCGGTGGAGTCTCAGACTCCGAGTGTGGTACTTGGTTATCCACACGGGAGGTGCTCAATGACACCTCCGCCCTCGTACTGGTCTTCTTGACCCGCATGGAACTCTGTTACCCACGCTAGAGACGTCTGCTGCGCTCTCGATCTTCTTCTCGGTCTCTTCGACCTTGTGTGGAACTATGTTACCCACGCCGGAGGCGCTCTTAGCGTCCTCCCCAACAGCCTCAGCTGTTTGCGGAACTACGTTACCCGCTTGTGGACCTATGTTACCCACACTGGAGACGCCTTCAGCGCTCTCCTCAGCAGCCTCCGCTGCTTGCGGACCTATGTTACCCGCCTGGTCAGTGCCGTCCGGCACTGCCACAGTCGAAGCCCTTACGGCGCGACGACTCTCAGCGTTGGGACTTGCCGTCGTGGCAATCCCACACGCTTGGCAATGAGCCTTGGTCTCATGACCGGTTGCGAGCCTCATCGCAACTCTTCGTTGGAGTCCGTGACTCCCAGTACTTCTTCAGGCGCATAAGCGCCTTGGCGACCATCCCTGGCGCCCCATTCCCGGACAGAGGTAGGAACATTACTCACCAAAGCTCTGTCGGAGACTGCGGGCCGGCTAACCCCAGTGGCTTTGCCGCGCCAATCGATCCAGGGCTCGTGCTTTTCGAGCCACGGCATGCCCAGGATCAAGTCGTACTTGTCCATGTCTAGGACAAGGAACGACTCCGTGTTGTCAAAGTCCTCAAACTTTACAGCCAGGTCCATCCGGCCCTCCGGTACGTTAACCACCGTACCATCGGCCAGTCTCACCGAGACCTGGCTTCTGCCTTCGCTTTCACGCAAAACGTCGGAATACTTGTCGCCATTCCGCGCGACCGTCTGGCGTCGAGCAAAGTTCGTCGACGCCCCAGAGTCAATCAGGACTCTAAAGGGATCTCCATATCCCCGTACACTCGCGTGTACCACGAGCAGTCCGCCGCTGCTCTTTCTCGTCTCGAGAGCACCCAGGCTCTCAGGGGCTAAGTCTCCATGGCGTGCGCCGTCCGCACTCCTACCATGGGGACTTAGATCTTCCCCAGTAGGGCGCCCCGCCCCTACTGGTGATCCCAGTTCCCCTGCCTCTTGAGTCGCCGCTTCTGCCACGGGCCCCTCGAGCGCCTAGGTTTGGAAGGGAACTTCCTTTGCCCTCCCACAGGGCAGGCAAGTTGCATGTGCCCGAGCTTCCCACATCCATAGCAACGGATGGAGCTCTGTACGGCCGTACCCAGTTCCATGGGTACCGGCCCGGTGCTAGCTCCAGCTGCTGGAGCTCCTTGCACTGCGCCTGACGACGCATTGTGGCCTTGCCACACCGACGTAGGAGTACGAGCCTGTCGGTGGCTGTACTCCTCTTGGAGGGCGATCTGGATTGCCTCCTCCATGGTGTTCGCATGCACGCGGAACAACTGTGTGCGAGATGGGCCCACCTTCAGGCCATCCATGAACACTGTCACCTTGATGTGTTCAGGTAGGGGGTTCCCTACCAGATATGCTGCGAGTACTCGCATCTCTTGGATGTATTCGTACAGCTCACGCTTCCCTTGTTTACAGGCAAGGAAGTGCGAGCGCTGGCGATACTCATAGTTTGCCGGAAGAAAGGCGGCTCTAAGCTGTTGACACAGCTGAGCCCAGGTTGTGAAACAACCCGGCGTTGTCGCTTCGCGCGTGTACGTCCAGGTCTTCGACCGATCTCCTAGGTTGGACAGGACGAAAGCGACCCGAAGTCGCTCGGTCGAGATTAGAGCCGCGTCCATCGCGAGCTCGACCTCTCGGACCCAGAAGTGGAGGCTCTCTCCCTCCTTCCCCTCATAGGGATTAACCTTAAGCCTCAACGGCTTAGGTTGGGCTGGCTTCATCCCAGCCACGGGGTCTGCAACCCCTGTACGTGGGCGATAAGCCCTTTCTCGTACGTGTCGAACGCCTCCATGCGTTCGACCTGCTCGGCCGGCGTAGCAGCCGCCAAGCGTCGGAGGGCATCACCTCCAAAGATGACCACCATCTTTCGGGCCGACTCAAACTGAGAGTCGGTCAAATGAAGGAACTCCCCTCAATCCATCTTGGCTTACCTTGTAGGAGCCACAGAGGATTCAGGTAGTTAATCTTCCCGCGTAGGCGTGGATTGACTACAAGTGCTACCAAGCGTGACGGGGTCACACGAGCACCTTGCTTGAGGAAGCGTGTTATCAGGAGTATACAAACTCCTAGCGAACGACGGTTCACAAGTCCTGGTCTTAGGGGACTTAATAGCTAGTTTGGAGTAAGTTTAAGACTGATTTATTTATAGTAAATTATGTTCATTTGGCCTGTAATACAAATTACTAATTAACTATAATTTATCCTAGTTATGTATATAAAAAGTAGGTCAAATGTTATTGGTTGGCCCTCAGCCACCAGACCTACGTGGCAGTAGTGTGGTCCACAGCACTCATAACAGAGTATCTAAAACAAATACTCACAGAAGTATATCTACTTCTAAAGGCGGTACCCTTTCTGGGGTACCGCTTTCATGTAACCCCGTTACACTCAGCTTCCATAAAAAAGATCAGAGAGCCATTATCACAGTTATTAACGGTCGGCTTCCTGATTCTCGACAAACTCTGCATTCTCCAGAAAAATACTTGTTCATCGACGAGTCATATCCGTGTTATTAAAACCATTTCGTTCTGGTGATGATTTTGGATTCAAGAAGGGGTGTTTTGACAAGGAATTCGATTACTGGTGGGGTTCCGAAGCCGCGTCATCAGCTCGTACGTATGTCAACAATAATGACAACTACTACGTTTCACAAGAACTGTTCCGCGAAACTGACCACGATGTGACACGGTACGATAGTTACACTCCGTTTGATGTTGAGAGTAACCCGAACGTGAACAATTGCGAGCACTTCAGAGATGAGGATAATCTCGACGAGGATGATTATGTTGACTACACGGATGGGGTCGCGTGTATACCTATAACTAACTTGATGCAGCACAATGGTCTTTGAAATAAGAGTAGTGACAGTGTTGCAATAGCAGCTGCGCCTGCAGCGCATATTGTGGAAAGCATCCCGCCACTCCATCAGATATCGATGAACGCACTCGATGTAATGACTGTGAATTCAGAAAAGGCTAGTACAATTGACAGTTACCACCCCTGACGACACAACACTTCGAATCAATAAAAATGTGAGTCCAACTTGTTACGTCTGCGTTATCGAATGCAGAATGGATTGAATCACCTGATATTCCAAGTACACGACGTCTAAGGCCTTGTTCACTATTGCGGGAAGTTTCACAAGGATTCACATTGAACAGCATAAAAAGTTTGTGAAAGTGAGATCATCACTGCTTCGATCATATATTGAAAATAATACGGCTGACCAACAGCTAATCGTTTTGTTTTGGAGGATTGCCTGGAGCTGGTAAAAATCAAGTTATTCGAGCTCTTCGATTTTGGCATCATCCTGAAGTTATCCCGCATCGGTTGCAACTTGTGCCTATCAAGGCGTCGCATCTCAGGCAGCTGGAGGGAAGACAATTCATAAGTTGTTCGGGTGGCGTGTTAGTAGTGATAAATGTTCAGGAGAGCCAACGTCGGAGCCAGCGGAAAAATTGCGGAAAGTTAGATTGCTGATCATTGATGAAATCTCAACGTGCGACGTCCATATCCTAGGATGGATTGCTACATTCTTACGCATTATTCTTAACCTAACCCTGGTAAAGTTTGGTGGTATTCATATCCTCCTTGTATGTGACTGGCTGCAGCAGTTGCCTGTTGCTGGTCAGCCTGCTTTTTTGCCACTTCCTTTGTTCTCCATCGCAAATGTTCCTCGAGAAACCAAAGATTCGGCGTTGTTTTTGGATCGAGCAAGAGACACAGATGCATATCAACATGTCAATACTGTTGTGGTTCTTAACGAGAGCGTGCGGCCCAAATCTGAACCACATTGGCGTGATATCCTACAACGATGGCGGGTTGGTATTTTATTTCAATCCGATATTGATTTGGTGAACGCAACTTGCTATGAAAAAAATGGAGCGCTGACCAAATCGAGTCGGAAACATTTTGCCCTATTATTGTTACATATATATGCGCTACGAGCAGAGTTTAATTCGAGTGCTCTTCGTACGTTTCGTCTTACAACCGATCGGCCATTACATCGATTTCCGGCTGATATTAATAGATCCCGCTTTCCACTGACCAAAGTATTACGCCAGTCATTATACACAATCCGCGACGATAAAACGGGTGGTATGTCAACATTGCGATTGGAATTACACTTCGGACGTTCTGAGATTGGCTAATGGGACTATGGGATATGTTGCGAATTCCGTTGCTAACTCCCGGGATGCTGTTCTAGTACAAAATGAAAATGCCAATCCGACCATTCACAAAAATAAGCATAAACAGGTACCGTTTGCCCTGCATTTGCACTAACAAGCGCAAAATGTCAAGGGTTGACAGTTGAATAAACGGTCCTCGGACCGATGCGGCATCGAACTCGAAACTCACCTCAGAAGTCTTCATTTTACGTCGCAGTTACAAGAGTGAAAACGTTGGCGCAACTATATCTGATGGAGCCTTCAAGCATTACTTTTCTTCAGTTTTTTTCGCCACGACAGGATGCTTTAGCAGACCATATTCGCCTAGAGGACCTGGACAGCGCTCAAGTTTGTAAATTTCAATGTTTCCACGTGACTAGATCTACCACCGCTTTAATTAAGACAATATTGCTGAGCAGTGTGCTCTTTTGACGTTGAAGCCTAATTGATAAAAGGAAAACGCGCACTTAGCACTAACGTAGCCAAAGTTCCCGTATCATTGTTGGACAGCAATGACGAGCAAATTGTTATTATTCGCTGAGAGGCGAGATTGAACCAGGAGGTCAGGCAGGCCCGGAAGCGTCGCCGAAATAGCGCTTAGAGAGGTGCCTTGACAACCGGAGCGCGCCGGAGGTAGTGGTGAAGTGGATCTGAAAGATTTGGCAGTGGAATAGCCGGGAAAGATCCGATTTGGACGTGATCGGATCTGACGTGATGTGATCGGATTGGATGACGAGCTGATGTGGATGGATCTAGCCACGGATCCAGGTGACTGAGTAGATTGAAGGAGATTAGTGGTACCCTAAGTGGGACGTGAAGGATGGATTGACATACGATCTACACAAATACCCTGATCTGAAAGGTTGTGTGAGAATTACATGTGGATATGGATGATGTGGGACTGGCGTGATTGTAACATGGGCAGTATCAGCAAAATCTGCTATATCGCTAGATCCAACTTCCCACCAATGCCCGGACACCGACTAACGAAGGGGGTCCTCCGATGATCCGTGATCTGCTGAACTTGCTCACCTTGTGTACCCGTCGGTTGGGCTGGATCTTCCTCTCTTGGTGGCTGCTAAGTTGTTCGATCTGCGTTGGTTGAACGTCTTGGCTTGACGTTGGGGTTGTAGAGTAGCGTGGGAGTCTTCATACCACTCGCCAGTAGTAGATCCGGGGTCCAAGCGATTAGATCAAGCTTGGATCCGGCGGTCTAGATCTGGATCTGGCCTTGTAGTAATTCTTTTAGTGTAGTTCTCCCTTTCTTGAGGTCCTTTAGTTGCTTAACGCTTCCAATAGCGTGATCTTGATCGTTGAGAAATCGAAGATCTACCGGCTAAGCAATTAATACCGGGATCTTGGATCTGCACTTAGGGTAAGATACTAGGAGGTTGGATCTAGTCAATATATTATCTTGATATTATCAACCACCCTAGATCTATACACCTAACACTCTATTAATACCGTAGGGCCAATGTAGTTCCCGTCTCCAGGCGCGTAGCGAAGCACTTGTGTCGTACAATGCAAATTCGGTTCTGATTTAATGTTAAGACCTATCCGATCCTGTATCCTATCCTTAACGACACATCGACTGATTACGCTATCCTGATTCTTGTCCTTTCTTGTCCTCACCATCATAGCAGTCGACATCTTTGCAGATCACTCTGGATCTGGACCATAAACATTAGATCACTAGTCGTACTGTCGTGATCTGGATTACTGCTTCCACCAATATCCCCATAATATCTAGAGCACACGTCTCCTGAGTCAGATCACGCCTTAAAAGGCTAGATCACGCTGATCCAATTCCAGATCCATTAAATCTCCTTGATCTAGGGCTCCCAGGTCTGATCTAGTTGTAATACTTCGTAGCAAGCGTAATCGTAATATATTCCAGATTGCTCCATACTGTCAATCTTGAGATCATCATCCAGCTCTGCCATAATATCTCTAAATCCTGGATCATTCGGATCCGCCCATGGATCTAGATCCTAGGTCCATAAGGCTTGATCCAAGTTCCCTGAATGGAACCTGATATCTAAAACGTTCTGGGCTTCACAGGTATAAACTTTGATCTAGATCCGTGTATCTAGATCTAGATCACCGGTGTCCATAGCATATATAGACATATCGCCGCACCCATCTTACAATCACGCCAGTCCCACATCATCCATATCCACATGTAATTCTCACACAACCTTTCAGATCAGGGTATTTGTGTAGATCGTATGTCAATCCATCCATCACGTCCCACTTAGGGTACCACTAATTTCCATCAATCTTAGTCATTCACTTGGATTGGTGGCTAGATCCACCCACATCAGCTCGTCATTCCATCTAATCACGTTGGGTCCAATCACGTCCAGTCGGATCTTTCCTGGATATTCCCATGCCAAATCTTTCCAATCCACTTCACCACAAAATGGATGCCCGCTATTGGATTTCGGGGGTCAATTTGTATGTGATCCGTGGCGTCGCATTACTGTTTTTTCAGTGGTTGACCGGCTTATGTTCCGACAGTACAACATATCAAGAAATGGCCCTTTCAAAAAATGAGTTCAAGCGTCATTTTTTAGTAGTGGTGAGTACTTGCCGATTCAGCCTATCCTCCGGATTTGAGTCATAACACGGTCGTTCCTGCTTATAAGTCAAATGTTCGTGGTACAGGCATTGAAGACTTTAATACGTGTGTTGCACATGCTCGCGTAGTGAATGAACACACTATTGGAGTTGTGAAAAATCGTTGGGCTTCATTGAACGAACTGCCGACACAATCGAACGAGGAAGAGACTATGGAGAGCATTCTAAACTGGATCACTGCATGCATCACGCTTCAAAACCTAATGATGAGTTGAACGACGAATGGAGTGACTCAGAAGTTTGATCAAGCGATGGTGAAGACGACATTATATTTGATGGCTTTGATTCTGGAGACAGCGACCCATTCACCTTTCACCGCAACGTGAAACAACGGGCTATAGCGATAGGTCACTAGCCAGGTGGGATTCTGTGGTTCCGTTCTCAGCGAGATATTCTATTCCTTGACGCGTTAGGTATCACTCTTTTCATGGTTATACGTAGTATTCACGTGTCTATCAAGCGAATATTTCTCTAGTACGATACCGCTTACAAAACATACGTCACCTTAATTCATTTTCATTTGTTACCTGTAGCCTGTGCTACGCGGACGATGTTATATCGTGAGCATGAATCGACATGAAGTCCATTGAAGTGAATGAATACTCAGGCTTGTGATCGTATTGTCAAGAAATGGCCAAATTGCAAAAGCTCATGAGTACATTCGGCGCAGCAGTCGGGCCGCTCACAACTCATAATCCGCCGCCTTAAGTGTTGTAGACATTCTAGTCATGGATTTGCAAGTCATGCTGGAACTTCATTTTCGCATCGGAACTATATTTCTCGTCTTTTAGGACTTTCACCAAACTTAATGTCCTCCACTAGAGATATTTTATCGGTAAACTCGCGGGCGGTCTTAAGCACGGGCTTGGCAATTTCATATCCTCAAACAGAGTTGTAGCCGCTAACAGGATACAATATCAAAGCTCTCCATCATCCCTGAAATCACCTCAGCACCATTATCTTCACCACCCATCTGGGCGGCTTCTAGCATGGATGAACTTTGAAGGAAAGTATTAAAGTTAAGCGCGCAAAGAGAAAGGTGAACGTCTAGTTCCAGAACGACGGTACACACAAACTTGTAACGTTCCAATGTCAATAACTAGCACAGTATACCCTGTAAGCAATAGACCACGAAGGATTTCGAGTGTTATAAAACTCAACGATGGTAATGAATGTAAAACATTTCAACGTTCCCAAAGTGCAGTCTCAATATATAAGGAAGGTTTTTTTTACTGAATGATGTTGAGTGGAATTTACAATTACCACCACAATTTCGCAATATTCCGCATGAGTGCTAACATAATTTTCTACAAAGGCATCAATTTCGCTCATCGACTTGCTCTGGCGAAGCCGTTCAAGTACCAGTTCCTGATTTCGCTGCGCGAGACGCTCCCTCTGGTCACGTTTTCGCTGCTCAGCTTCTGCTCACGCTGCTACTTTCCATTTCTTGCTTCTCGTTCCATTGGCGTCGTTCTTCCTCCGACTTTTGTTGGAGGTACACCATCTTGGCTTCGGCGTTTTGAGCGTATGCCGTTGAAAGGCTAATATGCGTTTGATGAGCACTTGTTACACATGACTTCTTCGGCTTCTGGCCAGATGTCTTCTGACGCTGCACGTCTGCTCGATCGGGTATCTGGGATGGCGGAGCGGTTCGTTTAGAAGGTTTAAACGATGGTCTCATACCAAGTACTGGGTGTAAGTTAGCAGCGGCGTTGTGGACACATGATCGCGTGGATTGATCCTCCAACGTAGCAGCCTGTAGATAATCTACAGACGGTAAAGGCGACGCCAAAGTCGACATGGACACATTTTGAGATGTCGTCTCACTTACTGATCGAAGCGATAACGTAGGAGATTGAAGTGACACTACTTGTGACTGTGCAGCATGGACGAATGTCGATTATTCAGGGCTCCGAAAATTATTGGAATCACTGGCAAAACTTTCGTCGCTGATACTTGAGGGAGTTCGCGATACAAGAACTTCAAGTTCCACCGTTGCAAACTGTGTTATGTTTGGTCGAGTGCTAAAAAGAGCTTTCATCCTGCTACATTGCGGACATTCGCGCTCTTATTTTTCTTGAAGAGACATTCCCTTTGCAAGTTCACGCGACGTAAGGCCTAGACCTGTTTCGGTGTGGCTTGCTTTCAACGTGCTTTTGAAGCGTCGCATGTAAGTTTGCCACCATTGCTGCATATTCCGACCGTTTAACTTTATCTTTCGTAGTGCAGGATTCGTTGTCTTATTGACAAGGTGTCTTGCCAGAATTTGAAACGCATCCTTCTTTTTAATTTTGGCTTGCCCCCCATCTGACGTCTTCTCGCCTGTTCCGTGGATTGACTCGAAGTTTGTAGGAACCTCCATCCAGCACACAATAATTCAATAATCATCAAATGTTAGGTATGTTTTCACGATCGATTCCTCTTCATCACCTTCTTTCTCCCCACCATCGCTATATTCTTGTCCGCCAATAAGTCATCTGTGGTGTTCGCGGCTTCCTCTTCTAAAGTTCGTCCACACGTACTTACACCGTGTTCCGCCATATTCATCGTGCTCTCGACCAGATTAGATGGGGAATGAGGGGAAACAAATAAAGCGAACGAAGGAACGCTACCTTAAAGTTTAGAACAAGCAAAAGTGGTATGAAAAATGAGCATTATCAAGGTTCAAAGATGAGCACAGATTTTAATGTTCAAAGTCGTCGAGTGTATCCCGACCGAAGTCTCAGGTGCGAGAGACCCATAATATAATAATGTTTGTTCTTTTATTTAATATTAAAACCAACACCGTAAAATTGTTATACTAACCTGGCCGCGTCATCCAATTGATATGAACAGGTTGCTAAACCATTGGTGATGTTCAGGAAGCAAATACCGCTCTCTGCAGACGGTAGATTAGTGTAAGTCAAGAAGATACGGTATTTTGTAGAACATTTAGGTCATTTTCATTTTTTGTTTCAACTCGCACTTTTAAGCTGGCTAACAGCTGCATGTTGACTGGTTTTAATATGGCGAAACTTGAGCAAGTTTTGTATCGACGCTGCTGGGTTAGCACGTGTGTTCATAGTGCCAACTAAATAGTATATAATTCTAGCTATGTGTGCACAGTTGGCGCGCTCAGACTAGCACCTCGAGTAAAGGCAGGCTATTTATGTAGTTTCGCCTAGCTGATTGGGCTCCACGTTGATGTAGGTGAATGTTATACACAGTTTGAATGCTGACTTGTTCTGCAGAACTATCTACCCGTGGTATGGCACAAATTTCGACTACTGCTATCACGACGGTTACACTTCTACAGTGATTTGGCAGCTGCATCATTCATTGTACTATTACCACAATTGCCAATCTAAAGGAATTTTACTTTGCCGATAGCGGCGTGTAACGCGGTGGATACAATTTGAGTAATGCTACACTCTCTTAACACCATGATCCACACAGCCTAGCGTATGACACAGATCGGCAGCCAGCAGCAAGTTACGTGAGATCAAGATGGAGATGGATAACATTCAGTGATTTAAATCCTTTTATAATGAAGAGTGTTGTACAAGACCATAGTGTAAAATAGTTGAACTTTGTGTAGTGGTGAGAGATCCTTTATCACAGCTGTAGAAGCAACTACGGTCCGATATAGTTTGATATAGGTTGCATAGCACTTAAGATTGCTGCGCAATAGTCAAAACGCGGGTAAATAGCTCTCCACTGAGGTTAACCGAGTTTCGTCGGTATAAATAATATGGATTTTAACTACCTGCACTATTGGTAGCGCTGGCGCGATGTCGGACATACTACCACACTACAAGTTACCGAGCCGCCCTGGACCAGAAGCAAAAACAACATCATATGATATGGAGCTGCAGCTACGTTGACGCCTTCAATTTATTCCCTAATAAATAGTTTTGGTTGTTTAAATTGGATATATTCCATACAATCAGACCGATCGGTACGTATAATCACCAGTTTCAAATGCGATCGTCTAGATTGTCGTAAATCTATTCGTTCGGATAGTTCATGATAACGATAATAAACTATATGTGCAGTGCTTCAGTAAATCGCTAAGTGAAGTTGGAGAAGACGTTTCAGCGTGATACAGGAACATTTTCCTTCGGTAAAATCTAAGGTCAGGGTGGGTAGAGTTGACACTAATTACAACAAAATCTATTGTATTTTGAATTATATTGAACACAAACCATAAATGCTAACGGATAGGAGTTTTAGAGGTATTTTTATAACACTCTTCAAGCACTTCGCTCAATTATCGAATGCGTTCACATGCTCCAGCAAACGTTAAATAAATCATCCGCGTATCGGATGCCCAGAGCGCTAGTTTTCCTCACCTTCAAATTGTTGTCCGTCCGACTGTCTGTCGTCCGTCACTTCGTCACACCCCTCTCCACCGGACTGAGACTCTCGGTTACTGAGCTAACAAGTTCTCGGCATGCGTATTCATAATTACGAAGAGAACGGATACTAGACCAGGAGGTGGCAATCAGTGACATGCTCAAGAAACACGGAATGGAGCGAGCACATGGGGTGAGAGCCCTGACCGGTGAAGAATGGAATGAGTGCGCGGAGTCGGACACAGAACTGTTCCCACTCATGGGGTGGGTTCGTCCTCGCGTTTTGTATGCGGTCTCGTGTATCGAAAGGAATGACGGCACAGTGACTGGGGCCAACATTCAGGTGTTAATAGAGAGCTTACTACGGTTTGCGATGTGCACGCGATCGGACAAAGCATTCGCCGTCCATAAAGGTTCGCGGCACACGCACAGACCGACCATGGCTGACTGGAAGTCAGGCAAGCGAATCATGAGATAGCTAGCAGGTTCGAGGAGCATGTGATTTAGAATGTATGGCGAGTGCAAGACAGGAGAGCCGCTGAAGCTTGTCTCTTTCAGCGACGCAGAATTTGCCGCAGACAAAGAAGTTTGGAAGTCGGTCACTGGAGGTTTCGTTACGGTCGATGAAATAGGTGTCGGCGCCGTGTACCGAAAACAAGCGATAGTGTCACTGTCGGCGCTGGAGGCGGAGTATACCACCGCATCACTTATGAGTCAGGCGTTGCTCGGGATTCAAGAGATATCTGGAAGCTCTGCGTGGCGTTCGTGGAGCCGATGGTGCTGAGGGTCGACAACCAAGCTGCGCTGAAGCAGTTGGAAGACGAGAAGGCCTCGTCGAAGACAAAGCACATCGACATAATGATCGAGTTTGTGCTGGAGTACACGAGGAGCGGAATACTGACGGCAGGGTACTGCGAGAGTGCACGAATTGTGATCAACGTGTTCACGAGGGCGCTGGCCGTCCCGAGACTGATAGAGTTTGTGAGCTCGCAAGGCCGTGTTAAGGACGTTGTCGAGAGTCTGAGGAGCTGCACAAACTGACGACGAGGAGTGTTGAAGCGAGGCCGTTGAATTTATAGAAATGATCGATGCGTTGGCGACGATACCTGCGTCTGGTCCGAGGATTGGCCAGGTCACTGTGCGGCTGGGAATGGTCGAGATAGGCACTAAGGTATTTACATAAAGGTAGGAAGAAGCGAGATCAAAATCTCACTCTTTCTTTTGCATAGTTGCCAGAAGTGCGCTGAACAGTTGTCGATTTGGCTTCAATAAAGGGCCCAACCCATTTACCTGATTTTGCCGCGCACCGTCCTCCGTCGCATTTAGGTTGAACATTCACAGCAGTTGGTAATACCAAATAACCTTAGTTATCACATACACTTTGTTATGACATACCGATCCGACTGACCAATAGCAAAACCTCGGCGAAGAGTGAGCCGTGCATTCCTGTGGATCGTCTGTTATAGCGTGCAAGCCGTTCTAGCCAAACATTCCGGCTAACCGTACCACGAAACATTTCTCACATTCCAACTCCAGCAATGGCTCGCAAGCGTCGAAATCCTCCGCAGAAGGCTTCTCCTGCCATGTGGGAGGGTCGCCTAGTCAACAAGCACGAGCTCCCATCCTACAGAGCCCGTCACAAGTTGAAATTCTTGACGCATTTCATTGAGCACAACACCATTGCGGCTACAATAGTTATGTTTTACCCTTCTTTACACTATGTACAGTATTACACGACGATATTAAGCGGTAAAGTTAGCTTGCTAACGTTGGTTCAATTTGTTAGCTGTGAAATTAAAATTTTGGCTAGGAAGACGCCCGACAGGAAGGAAATTAAGACAGTATGAATGACGTGCGGTGCAAACAACAAAAGAAGAGTCACCTCTACACTGCTGGGCGCTTCTGATGGAAACAAGTAAATCCCTTTCGTCGTTTTTAACGTTCGACCGCCCCGCTCACCTGTGGTGGCACAATGACGAAGCTACTGTCGTACGAGAGCACGTAAAGTGCTTTGAGCCAATGATGAAGTCTTTCAGCTATGCTCAATTTAAACTCGATCGTCACAAGTTTCCAGCAGTTTAGGTTAGAAGACGAATCTGATAATCTTTTCCGTGAAGTTGCTCGTGATGAATACAATATTCCCATCCTTTTCATCTTACAGTGAAGATGGCTTTAGCCGGAACTGTCCCAATCACTACAGGTCAGTTGTACGGCTCAAGGGTTAACACTTCCGCTACCGGCCAGATCTAATTTGCTTACACGACGCAGCGGACCTCTAACAGGAGTACCACGCGCTCTTGATTGGATGAAACTGACTCGGGGTGGGTAGGCCCTCAGCGGACCTCTAATTGCACATCTCCATCGCAGCACCGTGAAGTACAGAATAGTTAGAGGTTCGATTCGAACTTGTAGCCACTCACGCTTCACGGCTCAACGTCATTTTTGCATTCTTCTAACACGGCGGGATGGACATCACTGACTTGCTGAATGACGGCGGAGCGGACTGGGAGTTCGTAGTGTCAGATACAGATTAGGTGGGACTGGAGCTGGAGACGCTATCACAAATGAGGAAGCGGACGCCGAGTCTGAGAGTGATGCAGCATTTATGGCATCACAAGATGAGCGCAGAACCGACAACGCATACTTTGACAGCATCATTCGTGGCAGTGCTTTACATATTATTTGCGAGAGAGAAGTAACAGCTGCCTACAAAGAGCATGGTGAGCTTAGTTTGTTTTCCCAGTTTGTCATGCGTGAGTTCCGGGTGTCTGTGCACTCGTGGACGAACAAGATTCACAAAGAAAAAGGAAGGACTGAGGCGACAGTGTATGAACTGGATGCATACATTGGTTTAGGTATTACAATGAGTCTTAATCCAGCCACTTAAATCAAGGAGCTTTGGTCTCAAAAGCTCTTCTAGAGGAAGGCGGACTTTGAAGCAACCATGGCAAGACACAAGTTTGAGAGTATCCGAACTCGATTTCAGATTCACGCTCCAGGAAGCGTGTCTGTCGTGCGACGTGAACAGGGTCCATTGTGGTTTAGCCGGAGAGTGATGGCTCAGATCCAGGCAAAATTTGCAGCGGTTACTGCACCAACAGGCGCTGTCAGTTTGGACGAAAGCACGGTGCGCACGAAAGCGCGTTCCTCGGCTAAGACGTCCATACCGTTTATAGCCTGATAAATGCGGGGTGATGGGCTGGAAGCGTTTATATGCGTACTCCGTTTGGGACGATAGCTCGGGTAATAGAACGAGGACATCTCCTGCCGAAAAATGTGTGAGTGTCTTTGTGGGGCCGCGCACCGGGCTCTTTCGGACGCTGAAGCGCGCCGATAGTCCGACTAAACGAAAAGCCGCGTTGCAGGTAGCAATCTGCGGCCACCTTACCAAGACAGATGCAGCGGCTAACCAGCATCCATCGATCCTTTGTGATATTGTTTACACTCGCCACAACCTAGCTAAGCCTATCATGGGGTATACTGATGGCTGTGGCGACGATGAATTTCGAGATCAGTGGGTAGTGCTTTAGAGGTTCCAGGTCTAGATAGCACCAATTCTGCTGGATCCACCTAACCATTTCCAGGATGCGATGTACTCGATCTTGCGAGTCGAGTCGTGCCTGAAGTCGCGCAAGTAAATATGGTGAAATGAAGATGCTATGTACTGTACGAATATCGCTGTAAGGCAAGTGGATGGCAGCGGAGCATGAAGTCGCAAAGGATAGGTTAGATAAAGCTGACTGGGGTTCGTCGCAGCACTCGATGTTCCAACGGAGGGGAGAAGCCCCAAGAGAGCCACAAGCGGTCAGAGAAATGGATTCCAGAGCATCTACAAACACCATACATTGCATCTACAACAATTGGAGTAAACGCCGGCTACATTTTTTCGCGACAGATAGACAGTGATATTCTATACTAACGACCTACGATGCAACAGCGCGTGCTTCGGGGTGACGTCCCCGAGGCTATTCGGCTTTGCTGTGGTCTTGTATCTCTTCGACGCCGGACTGGAACCAAGTGATGCATCGAAAGGCATTTCAAGTATCAGCAATGATAGTCGCGTACAACCTCAGCATGAACGGTGTCGGTAGAGTCGACCAACCGAGGAGCACCGACCCAATCCGACGGAAGGAAAAACGTCTTTAACCCTTTCGCGAGCCATTTATCTAAACTATAGTATACAAATCTAAGATATTTGCTTCTCAAAGGGCGCGTTTTTCGTCCTATAATGAATTCAGGGTACTGTTTTGGTGTGTCTCATGAGATGTGCGATCCACTTTGATGCGTTTGGATTTGCTGGTGCACACGATTGTTAACATTTGACTTAACTTCTCTATGGTGCATGATTGCATGATTACGCATTTGTACCGTATTTCATATGTCTCAAAAGAACGTATACATTTAGTTGAACTTATGTAAAAGGGCAAAAAAATCGCACTTTTAGAGAGGTATTTCGTACCGTGTTTTGGAAATCATCTAAAAGGGTGATTTTTGCGCCCTTTCACAGCGAAAGGGTTAAATAAGTATACTGACCTGGGTGCTAGATCTTCCTCTCATCAATTCGTTTGCACTGTTCACAACGGTAGCTGGAGACGCACCACTGAAAGTAACCCTACGTGATTTCAAGCGTCGTTAAGCTGTAACGTTCACGACAGTCCAGCGACCACGGGAGAAGGAGCACTGCCGATGAATTTCTCCAAGTCAGCAAGTAGAAGATCTTGTCGGGGCAGACGACACCCTCCATGCTATTACACCCAAATCAAGATAGCATTTCAATGGCAAACTTACTTGTTTTCTTTGCTCCTTACGAGGATTCTCTCGTATGTCCGTCTGTCCGTCCGTGGTCCGTGCACGGAGGTCACTACATTTTGATTGGCTAAAATTTGAAATTGTACGATTGTCAAGAGAGAAGCACTGAACGTGTGTCATTTTCAAAAAGACCGCGAACAGCGGAAGCAACTAGGTAAGTGAAGTCACGTAGCTTTTGTAGTTAAATGTAGTTAGATAATGTAGATCATGGAAAATATTGATTGTTATGTTTTCCAATGCCCGACCACCCCTCTATCTCTTCAAAGCCCGACGCTGTGGCGCCCATGCCACCCGCCGGTGGTGTGGGAAGTCTCACAACCAATTTAGGGTAAGGGGCAGCACGAACGGCGATAAAAACAGTAATACCGGGCCGTCTGCCCCTCCCCGGACCCAGTCGTCGGTAGTGGGACCCGACGCACTGTGGAAGTATTTCGGAGCGCGTCTCTGAGTCCGTGGTCGGGCACAGTGTGACAACCCTAGCGGGTGTAAGGAGCCCCCCGTTGCTCACCCTACCGGTGTAGGTGGTAAGCTTTAGCGGTAAACGGTTCCGCAATTGCACCACTGTTGGTAATACGACCGCGGAATCCTGAACTACTGTGTTGCGAGGCACTGGGGGGTGAGTCTTGCTCTCAACCGAGAGTCTCCGAAAACCACACTGCCTTAAATCATAAAATTCCAATAGGGAGGTTTTTAGAGGGACTATTTGGAACTCAGTTTCCACCACTTTAGCGTCGTCTGATTGGCCAAATCCGTCACTTTTTGTTCTTTAACCCTAATCTCATTAGCCGCTATACCGGTATTATTCTATACAAACTTTAGTATAATTTTGCGGCCCCATGCTTCGTGTCTTATACTTTGGAGCTGATACTTAATTAAGTTGTCAGCCACGGTATCCCAAAACCGCCGTCAATACCGACAGCCACAAAACAACCTAAATTAAAAATACGAAAAACCAAAAAATAAATTAATTAAAGAGGTTGGTGGCAAAAATAAAAATAATAACTAGCTAGATATATTTTTCGTGTGATCCACGTAATATAGTAAAAGGCTAAATAGCTAGGACCTGGAAACCTGATTGTGTACCGTGTAGCCCATGGTATAGGAAGGAAGGTGGATGCCTAGAGAACCAAGGCCCAATCTGTCATGCGTGTTGCCCACGGATGATTGAGCAGGGTAGATGCTTCGTCGGTTCGTAACGTGCGTGCGGGGAAATATTAAAGACATTGCAGTAAAAGAAGCCTACTAAAAGATGCTGTTAAAGTTATACTATGGGGCGTGTTAGATATTACCAGTATTAAGTAATGGGGTGATACTTATAGACACTAAAGTGATAGAATTGGACACAGAAGGTTACAAAGTAAAGGAAAAATGAAATCTAGGTGTATCTCTTTAAACCTCCCCGTCATGAATCCGATGAGGTCAAAAATGCTAAACGGTTGCTGCATTTCGTGCATATATAGCGTACACAATGGGGCTAAAACGGACGTACTACACGAGACGGACATTGAAGACGCTTTCTGCACGCCAGACGAAGACGAATCGAAAGAAGATAAAAGGCGCAGAGTGAGACCTAAGAAAGTTGCTTTAAATCGACTGGTACATCGGCAAAATGAAGAAAATGCTGCTGCCGCCGGAGATGTTACTACGGTTGAAATTTATAACAATTCCGGGAACGCCGACACTTCAACCACCGTCGCTCACGTAGATACAAACAGTATTCACTCCGTGCTTGCACCGCCGGAATCAATACCGAAGGTGGCTGTTGTGACAGATGCACGGGCGGATTCAGGGGGATTACGTAGCACAAACCCGCCGCAGAAGGTCCGATATGAGTCTTTCGTAGCTTGCGGCATTGAGAGAAAGAGATCGCATCCGAAAGGCTGCAAAGAGGAGGCAAAACAAGCGAACACGAGCAATCCATCGGCAACGAGAAGCATCTCGCCGCCAACAAATGTCATAACGGCAGCAAAAAAGTCCCGCTCAGATCAACGGAGGGAAATGAATGACGAACAGCACCAAGAGATACGCATTAGCAACACTGTGGCGCGAGCGGTTGACAGGGCTGAAATGAATGACGAACACCGTCGTATGATACAGAATCGCGATGCCGTCGCAGGAGCTACTGCACGAGGGGAAACGAGCGACAAACAAGACAGGGTTATTCAGGAGTGCGAAGCAATTGCTAGGGCTTGTCAACGTAGGGGTTTGAGTCAAGAACATCATCGGGAAATTCAGGAGCGTGACACCAATGCTAGGGCGACATCACGTCGGTTAATGACACTAGACGAGCGACTTGAACTTCGTGAATAAGAGCGATTAAGGCGCCAATCCCGTCAGTACAAGAGAGGTTATGGTAATCATGAAGACGTTGATTCCATGATCGTCCGCGGTAATGATACTTTGAATCAACGTCACTACGTTTCACGGTTTATTCGAGGCCATTCGGGGGATGAACGTACATGCGCTGATTGCTGTGTTTGGAAGTTTCCTGCTGAAACGAAGAAATGCTGTTGCATGGGTGGTAAAATCCGACTGCCGCCTCCCCGAGAAGCACCACAGAAGCTGCGACTACTGTTTAACAACCCGGTATTTATGCAGTCTATTAGTGCTTATAACAATGCTTTTGCATTTACATCCATTGGGGCGTCACGATCCGAACCACTTCAAGTTGATGAAAGTGTTACGCGGAGAGGCGTTTACAATTTCCGCGTGATGGGAACAGTTTGTCATCGAATAGGATCTTTTCTCCCGCCCCCCGGTGGAAAGCCAATGTTTGCACAGATTTATATAAACGACCCTGACAGTGCAGCGCGTGTGGCGAGCCGCATCCGAATGACAGATGGATTGAGTGCAGAAATCCTAAGCGACATTGATGAAGTCATGGAACAGCACAATCCATACGCCCAACAGTTCTTACACGCACGCGAAATTCTGATTGAACGTAGTAGACCAGCGTTAGAAATGGCCCGTGTAGATCGTGCGCAGAGACAAGAAAACGAGGGTAAGCAAGAAGAGGATGTTCATGAAAGCCTCATAGATCCGGAAGTCGAGTGTGTTCTTCGACTTCATGTCGGTCGGGACACAAATCCAGGAACCCATACCACGTCTACTGCTTCCAAGGTGGCAGCAATTATCATCGACGCCAATGCTGCACAACCCCGCGATATTATCCTGTACACTAGACAAGGAGGGTTCAATCGCATTTACGAAACCAATCCACACTACGATCCACTTCAGTACCCTCTTCTCCATCCATATGGAGAGTCTGGGTGGACTTACAAAATACCATACGCGGGTGAATTAAATAACCTCAACAATTATCAAGGTGGAAGGCAACGTGTGGGTAATGATCAAACCGATGAAAATGTGGAGGGAGATTTGGCTGAGTGAGGATATATTGCGCAATATGAAGATGGCAGAGAGGAACGACGAAAACCAACAATGTCTCTGAGAGAATTTGTTGCCTATCTTCTCTACGACTGTACTGGAAGCCATTCGCCTTTGTGGCTTGGAAGAAGACTGACCTAGCAGTACTATGTTGATCAGTGGGCTAAGGCGAAGCAGGAGAGACTGCGGTATATCGAGAACATTCAACTTGAATTTCGCCTCGAGACCATACAAGGACTCACTGACGGGTACAGACATTAAGTTACTGAAGCGCACCGAATTGCAGCAGTTCATGATCTTGAACAGTATGCGCGTAATTCTACATCCAACCGGGGTTATCGGCAAAATACGTCTGAGGAGGAAATCGGGTTAGATGCCAATAACATTGGGTGTCGTTTAATTTTGCCACCTAATTTACTGGCGGACCTCGCTATATGTACCAACGGTTCCGGGACGCAATGGCAATCGTACGTGAGCTTCGTGCGCCAAATCTGTTTATTACAATGACATGCAATCCCAAATGGGTAGAAATCCAGGAAAACATCCGCCCAGGACAGACTGCGTCGGATCGCCCAGACATTGTGGCAAGGGTTTTCATGGCAAAATTAAAATCTCTCTGCAAGGATCTAGACGAGGGTGTCCTGGGGATTCAGGCAGCCAGAATTCACGTGGCAAAGTATCAAAAGCGGGGTTTACCTCACGCCCATATTTCGCTTATCACGAGGCCTGAAGACAAACCATTAGCAGCTGTAGGTGTATATCGCTTGGTCTCAGAAATAACAGATAAGGAGAAGCAGCCAGATCTTTTCGAAACGGCAATTACGAGTATATTACACGGCCCATGCGGGGATTCGACCAAGAATCGCCCCTGCATGAATAATGGGAAATGCTCCAAAAAATTTCCGAAACCTTTAGCAGATGAAACGACGATGGCAGCGGATAAATATGCCGTGTATAGATGCCGTAGGCGCTGAACGAGACTCGAATCGTTACAGTTATGCTCTAGCCAGTATTTTTAGATAATCGGGTAACTATGCTATGATCGCCTATATTAATTTTCGAGCCAAATTTCTGATGCATGGTGTAACGGGGTTCCATGGAGGGGTACCCTAGAAAGGGTACCGCCTTTAGAAGTAGATATACTTCTGTGAGTATTCGTTTTAGATACTCACTCGTGGGTGGTGTGGACCACACTACTACCACATAGGTCTGGTGGCCGAGGGCCAACCAATAGTAATTGACCTACTTTTTATATACATAACTAGGATAAATTATAGTTAATTAGGAGTTTGTATTACAGGCCAAATGAACCTAATTAACTATAAATAAATCAGTCTAAAATCTACCCTAAACTGGCTATTAAGTCCCCTAAGACCAGGGACTAGTGAACCGCCGTTCACTTAGAGTTTGTATACTTTTAATAGCACGCTTCCTCAAGCAAGGTGCTCGTGTGACCCCGTCTCACTTAGTAGCACTTGTAGTCAATCCAAGCCTACGCGGGTAGATTGACTACCTGAATCCTCTGTGGCTCCTACAAGGTAAGCCAGGATGGATAGAGGGGAGTTCCCTCATTTGTCCGACTCTCAGTTTGAGTCGGTCCGAAAGATGGTGGTCATCTTTGGAGGTGATGCCCTCCGAAGCTTGGCGGCTGCTACGCCGGCCGAGCAGGTCGAACGCATCGAAGCATTCGACACGTACGAGAGAGGGCTAATCGCCCACGTACAGGGGTTGCAGACCCCGTGGCTGGGATGAAGCCAGCCCAACCTAAGCCGTTGAGGCTTAAGGTTAATTCCTATGAGGGGAAGGAGGGAGAGAACCTCCACTTCTGGGTCCGAGAGGTCGAGCTCGCGATGGACACGGCTCTAATCTCGACCGAGCGACTTCGGGTCGCTTTCGTCCTGTCCAACCTAGGAGATCGGTCGAAGACCTGGGCGTACACGCGCGAAGCGACAACGCCGGGTTGTTTCACAACCTGGGCTCAGCTGTGTCAACAGCTTAGAGCCGCCTTCCTTCCGGCGAACTATGAGTATCGCCAGCGCTCGCACTTCCTTGCCTGTAAACAAGGGAAGCGTGAGCTGTACGAATACATCCAAGAGATGCGAGTACTCGCAGCATATCTGGTAGGGAACCCCCTACCTGAACACATCAAGGTGACAGTGTTCATGGATGGCCTGAAGGTGGGCCCATCTCGCACACAGTTGTTCCGCGTGCATGCGAACACCATGGAGGAGGCAATCCAGATCGCCCTCCAAGAGGAGTACAGCCACCGACAGGCTCGTACTCCTACGTCGGTGTGGCAAGGCCACAATGCGTCGTCAGGCGCAGTGCAAGGAGCTCCAGCAGCTGGAGCTAGCACCGGGCCGGTACCCATGGAACTGGGTACGGCCGTACAGAGCTCCATCCGTTGCTATGGATGTGGGAAGCTCGGGCACATGCAACGTGCCTGCCCTGTGGGAGGGCAAAGGAAGTTCCCTTCCAAAACTAGGCGCTCGAGGGGCCCGTGGCAGAAGCGGCGACTCAAGAGGCAGGGGAACTGGGATCACCAGTAGGGGCGGGGCGCCCTACTGGGGAAGGTCTAAGTCCCCATGGTAGGAGTGCGGACGGCGCACGCCATGGAGACTTAGCCCCTGAGAGCCTGGGTGCTCTCGAGACGAGAAAGAGCAGCGGCGGACTGCTCGTGGTACACGCGAGTGTACGGGGATATGGAGATCCCTTCAGAGTCCTGATTGACTCTGGGGCGTCGACGAACTTTGCTCGACGCCAGACGGTCGCGCGGAATGGCGACAAGTATTCCGACGTTTTGCGTGAAAGCGAAGGCAGCAGCCAGGTCTCGGTGAGACTGGCCGATGGTACGGTGGTTAACGTACCGGAGGGCCGGATGGACCTGGCTGTAAAGTTTGAGGACTTTGACAGCACGGAGTCGTTCCTTGTCCTAGACATGGACAAGTACGACTTGATCCTGGGCATGCCGTGGCTCGAAAAGCACGAGCCCTGGATCGATTGGCGCGGCAAAGCCACTGGGGTTAGCCGGCCCGCAGTCTCCGACAGAGCTTTGGTGAGTAATGTTCCCACCTCTGTCCGGGAATGGGGCGCCAGGGATGGTCGCCAAGGCGCTTATGCGCCCGAAGAAGTACTGGGAGTCACGGACTCCAACGAAGATGTTGCGATGAGCCTCGCAACCGGTCATGAGATCAAGGCTCATTGTCAAGCGTGTGGGATTGCCAAGTCGGCAAGTCCCAACGCTGAGTGTCGTCGCGCCGTATGGGCTTCGACTGTGGCAGTACCAGACGGCACTGACCAGGCGGGTAACATAGGTCCGCAAGCAGCGGAGGCTGCTGAGGAGAGCGCTGAAGGCGTCTCCAGTGTGGGTAACATAGGTCCACAAGCGGGTAACGTAGTTCCGCAAACAGCTGAGGCTGTTCGGGAGGACGCTAAGAGCGCCTTCGGCGTGGGTAACATAGTTCCACACAAGGTCGAAGAGACCGAGAAGAAGATCGAGAGCGCAGCAGACGTCTCTAGCGTGGGTAACAGAGTTCCATGCGGGTCAAGAAGACCAGTACGAGGGCGGAGGTGTCATTGAGCACCTCCCGTGTGGATAACCAAGTACCACGCTCGGAGTCTGAGACTCCACCGGCCCGGCCGGTCGTAGAGCAATGCCATGTCTTCAATGGCGTGTCCGGTCGTCAAGTGAGGGCAGGTGCCGTCCATCTGGAGGCACTGCCAGAGGTGTCAGCACTGCTGAACCCCGAGGAATTGTCCATGAAGGACTTCCTGGCCGAGGTGAAGGCCGGAGAGATTGCGGAGATGGTGCTCCTGAAGCCGGAGACCTCTCCTGAAGATTTGAACTCTTCCTCCGTAATGGACGAGGACGTCCTGGAGGGGTTCACGAAGCAGCGCGCAACGCGCTTGGGTTCTGAGATTCTCAAGAACCCGGAGGATCCAGTGTATCCTCTTGTGAAAGAGTACTCGGATGTGGTGTCGAAGCACCCACCATCCCAACTCCCGCCGGATCGGGGAGTTCGGCACGAGATTGACCTCGTGCCTGGCACAAAGTATTGTGTCACGAGGCAGTGGCCTCTACCTCGCCAGCAGTGCGAGGTCATAGATGCCTTCTTCGCCGAGAAGGCGAAGTCGGGCATGGTGCGGGAGTCGAAGTCCCCGCACTCGACGCCGACCTTCTGCGTTCGGAAACCGAACGGGAAGTGGCGTCTGGTTCACGCTTACAACAAGCTGAACAATGCGACGGTACCGGCACAGACGCCGATCCCTCGCAAGGATGTGTTGTTGAACAACATGTCGGGCTGTACGCTGTACAGTGCCCTGGATCTGGTAGACGGATACTACCAGATCCTGATGCGGGAGAGTGACATTCCTCTCACCGCAGTGAGCACCCCGAGCGGGATGCTCTGGGAGTGGCTAGTGATGCCACAGGGGTTATCGAATCCCCCAGCGACGTTTAATCGCTTGGTCACACAACTGTTTAGACCATTGCGTACGTTCGCACAGACGTACTTCGACGATATATTCGTCCATACCCGTGCCGAAAACGGCCAGGCAGCCATAGAGGTGCACCTGAAGCACCTCCGTCGAGTGTTTGAGGTCATGAGAACAAGCAAGCTCTATGCCAACATCGACAAGTGCGTCTTTGCAGCTGAGGAAATAAAGGTCCTCGGCTGCTTTGTCAGCAGGGTCGGCGTACGCGCCGATCCAGGGAAGGTCAAGGCCATAGCGGCTTGGCCGACCCCGAGGTCGCAGAAGGACCTCCGGAAGTGGTTGGGCTTAGCCAACTATATTCATAAGTACTGCGCAGGGTACGCTGAACTAGCTCGACCCTTGTCGGATCTCTTAAAGAAAGATGCCGACTGGGTCTGGGAGCAACAGCACCAGGATGTTTTTGGTAGCATCAAGGCGAGCTTACAGCAAGCGCCAGTCCTGGCCTTGCTGGACAAAACCAAATAATTTTGCGTCGTCTGTGACGCTTCTGACTAAGCAATAGGCTGTGCGCTATTGCAGATGGACGATGAAGGACATGAACATGTCATCTCCTTCCAGTCCAGGCAGCTGAAGGCTGCCGAACGGAACTATCCCGTTCATGACAAGGAGCTACTTGCAATGAAGTACGCTCTTGTCAAATTTAGAGTTCATCTCTTGGGCACGAGGCCCTTTGTGATCTATACTGATCACGCGTCCTTGCGGACTGCCACCAACTCGCCGCATCTGTCACAGCGGATGGCGAGGTGGCTGTCATTCTTCGCGGAATACAACTTCCGCGTTGAATACAAGCCGGGCAAGCTCAGCGTGCTTGCCGATGCATTGTCGCGTCGACCCGATTATGATCTAGCTCATGTTAGTCGGGTCATGACTGATCTATACGCTCGGATACGCTTAGCGTATCAGATGGACGAGAACTACACACCTCTGGAGCGGTTCTTGTCCGCGGGCAAGGACGCCGAAGTCGATAGGCTCTCGCCTCGACAGTGTGCACAGATTCATCACTATGAGCTAGCCGATTGGTTACTCCACTATCGAGTAGACCCCAGAGATCCTCCTCGGGTTATCGTTCCAAACGACGAGGATCTGAAGTATGACATACTTCTGGAGGCGCATGATGCGCCGATAAGTGGCCATCTTGGCCGGGAGAAGACCTACCAAATGGTCTCTCAGACATTTTGGAGGTCCCGCATGTATAAGTGGGTGGCACACTATGTCAAGACATGTGAAACATGTCAGAGGGTGAAGCCTTCGGGCCACGCCTCGGCTCCACTGCAGAGCCTACCAGTACCAGCGGACTGCTGGAAGTCGATGAGTCTCGACTTCGTCTTCGGCCTACCGGTCGATGACAAGGGCAACACCGGCATATTGGTGTTTGTCTGCCGTTTGAGCAAGATGGTGCATCTTGCTCCGGTACGTGAAAAGGTCACCGGGAAACAAGCTGCACCGCTGTTCCTAGATAGCGTGTTTCGCTATCATGGTCTACCAGAGACCATAGTCTCGGACAGAGACCCGCGTTTCACGGGTGCATTCTGGGACACCCTGTTCCAGTTGTTGGGAACTAAGTTGACGATGTCAACTGCGGACCATTCGCAGACGGATGGTCAGACAGAGCGCGTCAACCGCGTGCTCGAAGATACTCTGCGCAGTATCTGTGCGGAAGCACCTCGGTCCTGGTCGGACCAGCTTCCTATGGTTGAGTTTGCACTCAGCAATGCGGTACACGCATCAACGGGGTTTACCCCGTTGAACTTGAATGGGTTACGGCACCCCCAGGTGCCGCTAACCTTGCGGGGAGGCACCGCGGCCTCCACCGTAAGTGGGGGAGAGGCTCGGAAACCCTTTTCCTCCCTGGTCTCTGATATTGAGCCGGAGTCTTTAAAAAGACAGTTGTCGTCGTTTGTAGACGACAGGCTAACGCTAATCAGCCGGGTTAGAGATGCAATATCGTTAGCCCAAGACAAACAGAAGAGTACTCAGATAAGAACGGAAGAGGAAATTTAACTGTTTTTAAACAAGGTGAACTAGTACTGTTAGCTACTAAAAATTTACCTATAAACTTGGTTAGCTCCGTAGAGAGCAACAAGTTGAAGCACCGCTTCATCGGACCCTTTGCGGTCCTGGCCAGACATGGCACGGCGTATACCATTGACCTCCCGAAGTCAATGGCGACGCACCCGACGTTCTACATGGGGCGTCTTAAGCGGTATCACGATCCGCTGGGTCTTCCTTCTCGGACGGAGGAAGACCAAGGTGAGAACTCACCTCCTCGAAACGAGGCTGAGCTCTCTGGACAACCGGAGTTGCCGGTGTCGAAGCCTGCGAGTAGAACGCAGGCTGGTACCCACGCGAGTCATACGAAGGGTATGACGGTACCGAATGGGAAGAGCTTGGGTAAGAGCTATACCCATAAGTCGAGGGGTACGAATACCCCTGCGGCTCATAAGAGGGCATTCGACCATGCACCTCATGGCTTAGAACGGCTAAGCCTCGACGGAGCTCCTTTAAGGCAGCAGCCGGAGCTCGGCGGTCAACACGCCCATGGAGCTCATGAGTCTCACGACCAAGAGCGTCCAAGTCCTGACGAAGGACCTCAAGGGCCCCCGGCTTGCCAGCCTGAGAGGCAGCCTGACCACCAGGTCCAAGCCCAAGGGCTATCTCGATCGCGTAGACGCGATCTCGAAGCTGACGGACCTCGTCGCTTAATAGGGATCCCACAGAGTCCCGACCCGAAGTTGAGGGTCCAGAAGGATAAGGCTGAGAGGGAGCCTCGTACTCAAACGCGTGCGAGAGCTCCTCCTGCCCTCCTTGACCGGAACGGCGAGCTCCACTTCCATGTGGAGCGGGTCGTCTAGGAGCGGCGGTGCTCTGGGAAGCGCCAGCTGCTTGTGAAGTGGCGGGGTTACCCCTCGTCACAGAACTCGTGGAGCCGGAAGACCGGCTCTGGGTTGACTGCCCGAAGGCTGTTGAGATTTGGGATCAACAGCCGTGGCGTAAGTAGTCCGTGGCTTTTTAGCCGCCTTACGGTGTACGGTCCCTGGGTTGACGGAACCGTACCCGCCCTCATCCTGAGCGCTGGGCTTAGACTGCTGTCTAAGTCCCTCCATGACGGAGTGGAGTTGCCGCTTAGCGATTAAGTGGGCAAACTCAATACGAAGATCTCGCTGGTCCAAAACATAGGACAGCAGGCGATCTTCCCGGAGTTCTTTCAACTCCTGAACTGTGAAGTTCTTGAGAGAAACCCATCTCCAGAACAGGTCTTCTGCCTGGGTCTGGGTTACGGTGTTCTCGGGTTGTACCCAAGGGTACCCCCACACGGGGAAGAGCCCACCACGGTCTTCCGGTATCTTCCGAAGACTCGTAAATTCCTTGAGAGGAATTCGGTGTGGTGCAAGCAGCACACACCTAGCGGCCTCGATGTCGTTGACAAAGAGCGGTTCGTCCTGAACCAAGGCACGCTCATAGGCGCCACGCGAAGTGCGCCCATGGTTAAGACCACGAGGGGCCTTGAGGTGCTCCAGAAACATGGGAGACCCAGACCCCGCATCCGGTGGGTAGTATCCGCGAGGATACACCGGCGTGGGAAGCACAGAAGTGCCATGCAGTTAAGCAGCTTGGTAGCGCTCCTGCTGCTCATCGAGATCATTTGAGATCTCTTGTGGCTCAGAGACAGCCCCCTCCTCTTCGTCTTCGTCTGAGGAGTCGAACAGGGATTTGAATCCCTTTGCGATTGAAGGCTCTGAAGTAGGAGAGCCAGGGGCTGCGCGCTACTTAGCAGCAGCAGCACCCTCATCAGCCCGTTTTGAAGAAGCTGCTTTCGTAGCTTGGGATCGAGCCTTACCTTCGGCTAAAGTAAGGTTCTTGGCAGGCGAGCTCGTCGAAGCTGCCTTTGCCTCGGATGATTTAGCATCATCAACAGGAGCGTCCTGTGAAGGAGCATCCTGAGAAGAAGATGGATCCTTGGTGGATCCAGGAGAGTCCCCATCAGGCTCTAATCCCGTGATCATAGGGATGTCAAACACCGGGGACCCTGACCCAGGACTGTGGTCCCGATAGGCGCACAGAGGGTTCGGCCTTTCGTCGGGCGACAAGGAGCGCGAGCGACTGCGTCGCGGGCTCCCTCCTTGTCTGGCAGCAGCAGCGGTGCGCTTACTGGCTGTCTCGGAAGCCGCCTTGCGGGCTTCTTGCGCGGAGCGGCCTTGTCTTTCGACTTGGCCTCAGCGGTCTTCGACCTCGCGGTCTTAGACTTGGAAGGCGTCGAAGCGCCGTGGGTGCTTGCCTTCTTCGGCATCTTGAGGAGGCTGACGTGGGGGGTACCGCCTTTAGAAGTTGATATACTTCTGTGAGTATTTGTTTTAATACTCTGATGGAGTTGTGTGGACCACACTGTGGTGTGGGCCACACTACTGCCACGTAGGTTGAGGTGGCTGAGGGCCAACCAATAGTAATCAACCTACCTTTTATATGCATAATTAGGATAAAGTATAGTTAATTAGGAGTTTGTATTACAGGCCAAATGAACCTAATTAACTATAAATAAATCAGTCTAAAATCTACGCTAAACTGTCTATTAAGTCCCCTCAGACCAGGGACTAGTGAACCGCCGTTCACTTAGAGTTTGTATACTCTTAATAGCACGCTTCCTCAAGCAAGGTGCTCGTGTGACCCCGTCACACATGGCTACATTTATACTTACTTCAGTGTGGAAGGGGTGTACACTCCCTTTTCTTACAGGCACAGCCTGTTAATACCAGCAAATTTTACTGGGAGGACAGCTTTAGCTGGCTGAACAGCCTAACCAATCTTATTTCATTGTGCGGGGGGCCCCCATATCTTTAATTCGCAAATGTTGCTTGAGTCGATAGTCCACAGACTGAGGCTACTATTACACAAAAGTGCGTAGATTTGGTGGTCAGAGTGTCGCTTGAAATGTGTCTCCTGTTCAACCACAGCGGTCTATTCCTGCTAACGTGAGCTCAAAATTAGCCTATGTCAAACTTATTTATGGTGTATTCACAATTTCTATGAGCTAAATTTTCAAAATTAATCTTGAAAATGGGCCAAATTGGCGACGTGGTTTGGTTTCTTCCTACAATTAGCAGCTGCTGTTAGAGAAGTGAATCAGAAGCAAGGTAAGAGTGATGCCTACTGCGCTCGCAATACTGTGATGCGCTGCAGCTAATCTTTGAATAAAGATGGAGTCTAGTTACAACTCAACTCTTCCCTCATCTACAGGAAATCATCAACAGTATTCTGAGGAATTTGCAGGCAATAAAGAAATTGAAAAATTGGACTACAAGTCCATAGAGAGACAGGCACCAAAATGACTCGAGCGGTATAAACGAAGGCATGTCGGTACGTTTTTTAGTGATGAATAGTACGGGTGGCAAAAAGGCACTCCTCTAATTTCATTGAATCTTAGACTAATTTAGAAGTTCAAAATTAGTCAATGCTCAAAATTAGTCTATGCAATATGTGCTCAGACTAATCACTGTAGTGGCTGTAGTTGTAATGCAGTGGACTCTACCAGTGGTAGCGGCTACCAACTCGCGGAATATGCGAGGTGTCCGATTAGGAAGTGTGACGTGTTAACAACGAAATTGGGAGCTGGAACTCCCGGTAAAGTTCTTTCTGTATTGCTTGCCGCTCTTGATGTAAAAAGCGAAGTGAGCTATCTAATCTAACTTGCGGGTGTACCCTCCTGCCGATTTGGCAGTCCAGGGGGAGCGCCCTTGTAGCTCGTGCTGCATGCACTCAAGTGCAACCAGATGCACTCTTGACGTCTTCTACTGACACAGCTAAAGGATCAACTCCAGCAACCATGGCCGCGGGTTGGAGGAGCTGACGAATGATGTGGTTTACCACCATCACAGGAAGTGCCCCGAAACTTTTCGCAATATGAAGTGTTTACCAAACAATGAGCGCTTTACTTCAGCAGATTTGAGTCAAAAGAGGGTATCAGTGATACCGTATCACTGTGACGGGGTCACACGAGCACCTTGCTTGAGGAAGCGTGCTATTAAGAGTATACAAACTCTAAGTGAACGGTAGTTCACTAGTCCCTGGTCTGGGGGACTTAATAGCCAGTTTAGAGTAGATTTTAGACTGATTTATTTATAGTTAATTAGGTTCATTTGGCCTGTAATACAAACTCCTAATTAACTATACTTTATCCTAATTATGCATATAAAAGGTAGGTTGATTACTATTGGTTGGCCCTCAGCCACCTCAACCTACGTGGCAGTAGTGTGGCCCACACCACAGTGTGGTCCACACAACTCCATCAGAGTATTAAAACAAATACTCACAGAAGTATATCAACTTCTAAAGGCGGTACCCTTTCTGGGGTACCCTTTCATGTAACCCAGTTCCATCCTCCCCCACTTAGGTTGGAAAACACCCCAACCAATGAGGAGCTAGGAAGAGAGCTCCGCTCTCTTTCCTGTCCTTGTCGATACCCATCGACGAGCCACTGTTGTGGCTTTAAGGCTTTCATTCAGCCTTTTCGCGCGCACAAGACACCCGGAGGTTTCCACGTCAACCTCCTTCAAGATGCCTAAGAAGGCAAGTACCCGAGGCGCTTCGGCGCCTTCCAAGTCTAAGACCGCGAGGTCGAAGCCTGCTGAGGCCAAGTCGAAAGACAAGGCCGCTCCGCGCAAGGAAGTCCGCAAGGCGGCTTCCGAGGCAGCCAGCAAGCGCACCGCTGCTGCTGCCAAGCAAGTAGGGAGTCCGCGACGCAGTCGCTCGCGCTCCCTGTCACTCGACGATAGGCCGAACCTCGGTTCGCCTATCGGGACCACAGTCCTGGGTCGGAATCCCCGGATTTCAATATCCCTATGATCACGGGATCAGAGTCCGACGGGGACTCTCCTGGATCCGCTAAGGATCCATCTTCTTCTCAGGATGCTCCTTCACAGGACGCTCCTGTTGATGATGCTGAGTCATCAGAGGCAAAGGCAGCTTCGACGAGCTCACCTGCCAAGAGCCTTACCTTAGCCGAAGGTAAGGCTCGAGCCCAAGCTGCGAAAGCAGCTTCTCCAAAACGGGCTGGTGAGGGTGCTGCTGCTGCTAAGAAGCGCGCAGCCCCTGGCTCTCCTACGTCAGAGCCTTCAATCGCTAAGGGATTCAAATCCCTGTTCAACTCCTCAAACAAGGAGAAAAAGGAGGGTTGCTGTCTCCGAGCCCCGAGAGATCTCAAATGATCTCGATGAGCAGCAAGAGCGCTACCAAACTGCTCAGCTGCAAGGCACTCCTGTGCCTGCCACGCCGGTGTATCCTCGCGGATACTACCCACGGATGCGGGGTCTGGGTCTCCCATGTTTCTGGAGCACCTCAAGGCCCCTCGTGGTCTTAACCATGGGCGCACTTCGCGTGGCGCCTATGAGCGTGCCTTGGTTCAGGACGAACCGCTCTTTGTCAACGACATCGAGGCCGCTAGGTGTGTGCTGCTTGCACCACACCGAATTCCTCTCAAGGAATTTACGAGTCTTCGGAAGATACCGGAAGACCGTGGTGGGCTCTTCCCCGTGTGGGGGTACCCTTGGGTACAACCCGAGAACACCGTAACCCAGACCCAGGCAGAAGACCTGTTCTGGAGATGGGTTTCTCTCAAGAACTTCACAGTTCAGGAGTTGAAAGAACTCCGGGAAGATCGCCTGCTGTCCTATGTTTTGGACCAGCGAGATCTTCGTATTGAGTTTGCCCACTTAATCGCTAAGCGGCAACTCCACTCCGTCATGGAGGGACTTAGACAGCAGTCTAAGCCCAGCGCTCAGGATGAGGGCGGGTACGGTTCCGTCAACCCAGGGACCGTACACCGTAAGGCGGCTAAAAAGCCACGGACTACTTACGCCACGGCTGTTGATCCCAAATCTCAACAGCCTTCGGGCAGTCAACCCAGAGCCGGTCTTCCGGCTCCCACGAGTTCTGTGACGAGGGGTAACCCCGCCACTTCACAAGCAGCTGGCGCTTCCCAGAGCACCGCCGCTCCTAGACGACCCGCTCCACATGGTAGTGGAGCTCACCGTTCCGGTCAAGGAGGGCAGGAGGAGCTCTCGCACGCGTTTGAGTACGAGGCTCCCTCTCAGCCTTATCCTTCTGGACCCTCAACTTCGGGTCGGGACTCTGTGGGATCCCTATTAAGCGACGAGGTCCGTCAGCTTCGAGATCGCGTCTACGCGATCGAGATAGCCCTTGGGCTTGGACCTGGTGGTCAGGCTGCCTCTCAGGCTGGCAAGCCGGGGGCCCTTGAGGTCCTTCGTCAGGACTTGGACGCTCTTGGTCGTGAGACTCATGAGCTCCATGGGCGTGTTGACCGCCGAGCTCCGGCTGCTGCCTTAAAGGAGCTCCGTCGAGGCTTAGCCGTTCTAAGCCATGAGGTGCATGGTCGAATGCCCTCTTATGAGCCGCAGGGGTATTCGTACCCCTCGACTTATGGGTATAGCTCTTACCCAAGCTCTTCCCATTCGGTACCGTCATACCTTCGTATGACTCGCGTGGGTACCAGCCTGCGTTCTACTCGCAGGCTTCGACACCGGCAACTCCGGTTGTCCAGAGAGCTCAGCCTCGTTTCGAGGAGGTGAGTTCTCACCTTGGTCTTCCTCCGTCCGAGAAGGAAGACCCAGCGGATCGTGATACCGCTTAAGACGCCCCATGTAGAACGTCGGGTGCGTCGCCATTGACTTCGGGAGGTCAATGGTATACGCCGTGCCATGTCTGGCCAGGACCGCAAAGGGTCCGATGAAGCGGTGCTTCAACTTGTTGCTCTCTACGGAGCTAACCAAGTTTATAGGTAAATTTTAGTAGCTAACAGTACTAGTTCACCTTGTTTAAAAACAGTTAAATTTCCTCTTCCGTTCTTATCTGAGTACTCTTCTGTTTGTCTTGGGCTAACGATATTGCATCTCTAACCCGGCTGATTAGCGTTAGCCTGTCGTCTACAAACGACGACAACTGTCTTTTTAAAGACTCCGGCTCAATATCAGAGACCAGGGAGGAAAAGGGTTTCCGAGCCTCTCCCCCACTTACGGTGGAGGCCGCGGTGCCTCCCCGCAAGGTTAGCGGCACCTGGGGGTGCCGTAACCCATTCAAGTTCAACGGGGTAAACCCCGTTGATGCGTGTACCGCATTGCTGAGTGCAAACTCAACCATAGGAAGCTGGTCCGACCAGGACCGAGGTGCTTCCGCACAGATACTGCGCAGAGTATCTTCGAGCACGCGGTTGACGCGCTCTGTCTGACCATCCGTCTGCGAATGGTCCGCAGTTGACATCGTCAACTTAGTTCCCAACAACTGGAACAGGGTGTCCCAGAATGCACCCGTGAAACGCGGGTCTCTGTCCGAGACTATGGTCTCTGGTAGACCATGATAGCGAAACACGCTATCTAGGAACAGCGGTGCAGCTTGTTTCCCGGTGACCTTTTCACGTACCGGAGCAAGATGCACCATCTTGCTCAAACGGCAGACAAACACCAATATGCCGGTGTTGCCCTTGTCATCGACCGGTAGGCCGAAGACGAAGTCGAGACTCATCGACTTCCAGCAGTCCGCTGGTACTGGTAGGCTCTGCAGTGGAGCCGAGGCGTGGCCCGAAGGCTTCACCCTCTGACATGTTTCACATGTCTTGACATAGTGTGCCACCCACTTATACATGCGGGACCTCCAAAATGTCTGAGAGACCATTTGGTAGGTCTTCTCCCGGCCAAGATGGCCACTTATCGGCGCATCATGCGCCTCCAGAAGTATGTCATACTTCAGATCCTCGTCGTTTGGAACGATAACCCGAGGAGGATCTCTGGGGTCTACTCGATAGTGGAGTAACCAATCGGCTAGCTCATAGTGATGAATCTGTGCACACTGTCGAGGCGAGAGCCTATCGACTTCGGCGTCCTTGCCCGCGGACAAGAACCGCTCCAGAGGTGTGTAGTTCTCGTCCATCTGATACGCTAAGCGTATCCGAGCGTATAGATCAGTCATGACCCGACTAACATGAGCTAGATCATAATCGGGTCGACGCGACAATGCATCGGCAAGCACGCTGAGCTTGCCCGGCTTGTATTCAACGCGGAAGTTGTATTCCGCGAAGAATGACAGCCACCTCGCCATCCGCTGTGACAGATGCGGCGAGTTGGTGGCAGTCCGCAAGGACGCGTGATCAGTATAGATCACAAAGGGCCTCGTGCCCAAGAGATGAACTCTAAATTTGACAAGAGCGTACTTCATTGCAAGTAGCTCCTTGTCATGAACGGGATAGTTCCGTTCGGCAGCCTTCAGCTGCCTGGACTGGAAGGAGATGACATGTTCATGTCCTTCATCGTCCATCTGCAATAGCGCACAGCCTATTGCTTAGTCAGAAGCGTCACAGACGACGCAAAATTATTTGGTTTTGTCCAGCAAGGCCAGGACTGGCGCTTGCTGTAAGCTCGCCTTGATGCTACCAAAAACATCCTGGTGCTGTTGCTCCCAGACCCAGTCGGCATCTTTCTTTAAGAGATCCGACAAGGGTCGAGCTAGTTCAGCGTACCCTGCGCAGTACTTATGAATATAGTTGGCTAAGCCCAACCACTTCCGGAGGTCCTTCTGCGACCTCGGGGTCGGCCAAGCCGCTATGGCCTTGACCTTCCCTGGATCGGCGCGTACGCCGACCCTGCTGACAAAGCAGCCGAGGACCTTTATTTCCTCAGCTGCAAAGACGCACTTGTCGATGTTGGCATAGAGCTTGCTTGTTCTCATGACCTCAAACACTCGACGGAGGTGCTTCAGGTGCACCTCTATGGCTGCCTGGCCGTTTTCGGCACGGGTATGGACGAATATATCGTCGAAGTACGTCTGTGCGAACGTACGCAATGGTCTAAACAGTTGTGTGACCAAGCGATTAAACGTCGCTGGGGGATTCGATAACCCCTGTGGCATCACTAGCCACTCCCAGAGCATCCCGCTCGGGTGCTCACTGCGGTGAGAGGAATGTCACTCTCCCGCATCAGGATCTGGTAGTATCCGTCTACCAGATCCAGGGCACTGTACAGCGTACAGCCCGACATGTTGTTCAACAACACATCCTTGCGAGGGATCGGCGTCTGTGCCGGTACCGTCGCATTGTTCAGCTTGTTGTAAGCGTGAACCAGACGCCACTTCCCGTTCGGTTTCCGAACGCAGAAGGTCGGCGTCGAGTGCGGGGACTTCGACTCCCGCACCATGCCCGACTTCGCCTTCTCGGCGAAGAAGGCATCTATGACCTCGCACTGCTGGCGAGGTAGAGGCCACTGCCTCGTGACACAATACTTTGTGCCAGGCACGAGGTCAATCTCGTGCCGAACTCCCCGATCCGGCGGGAGTTGGGATGGTGGGTGCTTCGACACCACATCCGAGTACTCTTTCACAAGAGGATACACTGGATCCTCCGGGTTCTTGAGAATCTCAGAACCCAAGCGCGTTGCGCGCTGCTTCGTGAACCCCTCCAGGACGTCCTCGTCCATTACGGAGGAAGAGTTCAAATCTTCAGGAGAGGTCTCCGGCTTCAGGAGCACCATCTCCGCAATCTCTCCGGCCTTCAACTCGGCCAGGAAGTCCTTCATGGACAATTCCTCGGGGTTCAGCAGTGCTGACACCTCTGGCAGTGCCTCCAGATGGACGGCACCTGCCCTCACTTGACGACCGGACACGCCATTGAAGACATGGCATTGCTCTACGACCGGCCGGGCCGGTGGAGTCTCAGACTCCGAGCGTGGTACTTGGTTATCCACACGGGAGGTGCTCAATGACACCTCCGCCCTCGTACTGGTCTTCTTGACCCGCATGGAACTCTGTTACCCACGCTAGAGACGTCTGCTGCGCTCTCGATCTTCTTCTCGGTCTCTTCGACCTTGTGTGGAACTATGTTACCCACGCCGAAGGCGCTCTTAGCGTCCTCCCGAACAGCCTCAGCTGTTTGCGGAACTACGTTACCCGCTTGTGGACCTATGTTACACGCCTGTGGACCTATGTTACCCCCTTGTGGACCTATGTTACCCACACAGGAGACGCCTTTAGCGCTCTCCTCAGCAGCCTCTGCTGCTTGCGGACCTATGTTACCCGCCTGGTCAGTGCCGTCCGGCACTGCCACAGTCGAAGCCCATACGGCGCGACGACACTCAGCGTTGGGACTTGCCGTCGTGGCAATCCCACACGCTTGGCAATGAGCCTTGGTCTCATGACCGGTTGCAAGGCTCATCGCAACATCTTCGTTGGAGTCCGTGACTCCCAGTACTTCTTCGGGCGCATAAGCGCCTTGGCGACCATCCCTGGCGCCCCATTCCCGGACAGAGGTGGGAACATTACTCACCAAAGCTCAGTCGGAGACTGCGGGCCGGCTAGCCCCAATGGCTTTGCCGCGCCAATCGATCCAGGGCTCGTGCTTTCGAGCCACGGCATGCCCAGGATCAAGTCGTACTTGTCCATGTCTAGGACAAGGAACGACTCCGTGCTGTCAAAGTCCTCAAACTTTACAGCCAGGTCCATCCGGCCCTCCGGTACGTTAACCACCGTACCATCGGCCAGTCTCACCGAGACCTGGCTTCTGCCTTCGCTTTCACGCAAAGCGTCGGAATACTTGTCGCCATTCCGCGCGACCGTCTGGCGTCGAGCAAAGTTCGTCGACGCCCCAGAGTCAATCAGGACTCTGAAGGGATCTCCATATCCCCGTACACTCGCGTGTACCACGAGCAGTCCGCCGCTGCTCTTTCTCGTCTCGAGAGCACCCAGGCTCTCAGGGGCTAAGTCTCCATGGCGTGCGCCGTCCGCACTCCTACCATGGGGACTTAGATCTTCCCCAGTAGGGCGCCCCGCCCCTACTGGTGACCCCAGTTCCCCTGGCTCTTGGGTCGCGGCTTCTGCCACGGACCCCTCGAGCCCCTAGGTTTGGAAGGGAACTTCCTTTGCCCTCCCGCAGGGCAGGCACGTTGCATGTGCCCGAGCTTCCCACATCCGTAGCAACGGATGGAGCTCTGTACGGCCGTACCCAGTTCCATGGGTACCGGCCCGGTGCTGGATCCAGCTGCTGGAGCTCCTTGCACTGCGCCTGACGACGCATTGTGGCCTTGCCACACCGACGTAGGAGTACGAGCCTGTCGGTGGCTGTACTCCTCTTGGAGGGCGATCTGTATCGCCTCCTCCATAGTGTTCGCATGCACGCGGAACAACTGTGTGCGGGATGGGCCCACCTTCAGGCCATCCATGAACACTGTCACCTTGATGTGTTCAGGTAGGGGGTTCCCCACCAGAGATGCAGCGAGCACTCGCATCTCTTGGATGTATTCGTGCAGCTCACGCTTCCCTTGTTTACAGACAAGGAAGCGCGAGCGCTGGCGATACTCATAGTTCGCCGGAAGGAAGGCGGCTCTAAGCTGTTGACACAGCTGAGCCCAGGTTGTGAAACAACCCGGCGTTGTCGCTTCGCGCGTGTACGCCCAGGTCTTCGCCCGACCTCCTAGGTTGGACAGGGCGAAAGCGACCCGAAGTCGCTCGGTCGAGATCAGAGCCGCGTCCATCGCGAGCTCGACCTCTCTGACCCAGAAGTGGAGGTTCTCACCCTCCTTTCCCTCATAGGGATTAACCTTAAGCCTCAACGGCTTAGGTTGGGCTGGCTTCATCTCAGCCACGGGGGTCTGCAGCCCCTGTACGTGGGCGATTAGCCCTCTCTCGTACGTGTCGAATGCCTCAATGCGTTCGACCTGCTCAGCCGGCGTAGCAGCCGCCAAGCTTCGGAGGGCATCTCCTCCAAAGATGCCCACCATCTTCCGGACCGACTCAAACTGAGAGTCGGTCAAATGAGGGAACTCCCCTCTATCCATCCTGGCTTACCTTGTAGGAGCCACAGAGGATTCAGGTAGTCAATCTACCCGCGTAGGCGTGGATTGACTACAAGTGCTACCAAGTGTGACGGGGTCACACGAGCACCTTGCTTGAGGAAGCGTGCTATTAAGAGTATACAAACTCTAAGTGAACGGCAGTTCACTAGTCCCTGGTCTGGGGGGACTTAATAGCCAGTTTAGAGTAGTTTTTAGACTGATTTATTTATAGTTAATTAGGTTCATTTGGCCTGTAATACAAACTCCTAATTAACTATGCTTTATCCTAATTATGCATATAAAAGGTAGGTTAATTACTATTGGTTGGCCCTCAGCCACCTCAACCTACGTGGCAGTAGTGTGGCCCACACCACAGTGTGGTCCACACAACTCCATCAGAGTATTAAAACAAATACTCACAGAAGTATATCAACTTCTAAAGGCGGTACCCTTTCTGGGGTACCCCTTTCATGTAACCCCGTTACAATCACCATATTCAGACTCGCACAACGCAAAAAAAATCGGGAGTGGGATCATTTACTTTCCGAGTGCATATGAACTGCTGCCTTTACGCAGACTATGTGTTCCAATGTCTTTTGGGTTGCAGCTGAGAACACAAATTTCCTCACCACTTTTAAAGCTTCTATAGTTGCATTCTCTGTCCTCCCAGCCCAAAGCATTGCCTCTAGTAGGGTTATTCGGTTTCAACTGTTTTGAATGTTGCACGAATGTGAAAAAAAAGTTTGGAAACATGGGCAAGTGGTTGACTGTCGAGGAGAAGTACCAGGTCATCGTCAAGCACCGCGGGAATCCGACGCTGTCCCAATTGAAACTGGCTGAATGGGCCAAAGCGGCCTTCAACTTGGAGCACGCGCCGTCTGCCAATACAGTGAAAAAGATCCTTCTAGCAGCCGAGGAGATCGAGGAGAAGCACCAGCAGGGGATCACCAAACGAGGTCGTGACGTGGTCAGCCCCGAACTGGAGACAACACTCAAGAATTTCGTGGATTCTTGCAATGCTCAAGGCACGAGTTTATCTCGTAAATTATTGGTGCACAAGGCGCAGGAGATTCTGGCCGAGTTGCCAGCCGAAAGGCGCCCAAAACTCGGTTTGTCTGTGGGCTGGATGACCAATTTCATGGCGAGAAATGGAATCCGATTCAGAGAATTTAAGCGTAGACGAACGGAAGACAATGTGACTGTACCAGATGGACAGCCCCAGAGGACAGTGACAGATGTGACGGACCATTTAGCCCTGGCTCGAGATATGCCAGGGAGACAGATTGTCCGCCTAGACACGACGATTCATGTCAGTCCAAGCACGACGGATATTGCTAGTGCTCAAGTGAAGACGGTGATGATTACAGGAGCGAGTAAAGGTATTGGATTGGCCTTTGTGAAGCACTATATGAAAGAAGGGTGGAATGTCATTGCTACTGTGAGAGATGTGGACAAAACGGACGAGGTACGAGGTGGAAGTGTCTTATGATAGCCTTGCTGTAGATTGAATTGTTTTGGTGTCTTTTGTAGTTGAAAGCGTTGTGTCCGTGGAGATTGGTCCCGTTGGATGTAGCAGAACAGCAGTCAATTGATGACATAGCGAGGATGCTGCGTGGAGTGGCGATTGACCTTTTGATCAACAATGCTGGTGCTTCTGGACTCTTCAATCTGAATGAGACGACACCAGAGGACTGTGTGCGGCAATTTCGGGTGAATGCGTTGGGCCCTTTGTTCGTGACACGCGCGTTCCTGTCCAATCTTCAGTTGGCAGTGAGTGCGAGAGGTTGTGCTTTTGTGGCACAGGTGACATCGCGCATTGGTAGCGTGTCGGACAATAGTTCGGGTGGAGCTTACGCACATCGTGCATCCAAAGGCGCGTTGAATGTGTTTACGAAGAGTTTGGCAATTGACTTAGAACCGCAAAAGATTGGGTGCTTATTGTTGCATCCAGGCAATGTGAACACTGCGTATAACAACTTTAATGGCGCTGTAGAACCTGAGGAAAGTGTTGACGGTATGGCACGGCTTATCGCCCGTGCAAAGCTCGGAGATCCTCTTCAGCTTCTTCACTTTGGAAAGGGCGACGTCATCGACTGGTAGAAGATAAACATACTTGTGCGCGGCAATATTGTTCTAGTGACGACCGCAAGCCCATCGAGAAGACACTTGAGTACGATGAGAGCACGAATACGTGCAAAGTGGAGTGACCAACAGCATTTCGTCAGTTATGGTATAGTACCGGTAAAGGAAAAAGGTGAAATTGAGAATCTGAAGGTCATTCGCTCGTGGCGAGACTCCGTTGACGCTACAGTGGGCTACATTCAAGGGATACCTTCCCAAGAAAAACGTCTAGACTGATCGGTCTTGTGGGCACACGAATTAATGTTTGCTGGCAGTAAGATAGTTACCGCAACCTGATTACTGCAGTCGACATTGTCAACTCATGTATGTATCGTTAGTTTACGAACCTTGAGGTTGGCGTGATTCACACTCAAATCTAACTCACACTCGTTCATCCACGGTGTGCACTGTTCACGCAATGGATTACGTGTACGCGTACGGTATTCTTACGTTGTATACATGTACAAGTTGATGGGAAAGGGAAATTGAGATTTCTCTTCAAATATGGGCTGTTGAATCTCCATTGAGAACAATAGTCTCAATAGGCGGTTCTACTTTATTGAACGTTTCTTTTCACGTTCTCGCATGGTAGTGACTCGCAACTCAGTGCTCACACTGCAGTGTACTGAGTATTTTACTGAATACTTAAGAAGTACTTGAAGTAGTAAGCAGCGTAGTAAGCACTGAGCTCAAGGCGTCACCTCGATCAAGTATTGGCATAGATCCGGAGTCAAGCGATTGATGCAACAGAAATGGTGGACAATGAGCAGATTTCTCACATCTCATATTGCTATCATTGCCCTACCGATTAAAGTCTAAACCAGGCATTTCAAAATTTCCTGGTTGCTCACATGGCGCACCAACGATCCGGTATAGCGATTTTTCTCGTCTTGTCGATCGATTGTTTTCGCGGTGGTTCCAGCTCTTTCATGGGCTTTCTCGTTCTTGGCTTTATTTGACGACGATGATGACGATTCAATTTCTGACAAAAGCAAAAGTGGCACGGTTGACATCTCCGAAAAAACTGATCGCACACCCAGCCAACCATTCCTTATGCCTCCGATTGGTTTCTCACAGAGAAGGAGATCACAGACTCGAGAGGTGGCATACCGCGACGTGACCTCGCAGTTTTTGCTACGGGTAATAAGGTGACAGGCTACACAGCATCGAATGCAACGCAGTGTACAACGATCTCAGCTCAACCTAGAAGGGTGGTCAGGTTATGCTTGCGGCGTTGTTAACTGCCCACGTGCCGTTGAAACCTGATGTCGATCCCACCGGAAGCAAAACAGGTATTCGTGAAGTGTTGCTGACATAGCGAAGCGAGTTGGGAATGTTAATGCCTTGAACTGGGTCAGTATTACAGGCGGATACATGCCTTCAACCTTAAGTCACGTGACGCCATAAACAGTATTCCGCCATCCAATGGAGCCCGAGCGAAATTCATTTTTGATGACAGTATCAATCTCATATCGTCCCACCACCAGAAAACACGGTCATTGTATCAAGTCGCTCTTCGAGTAGACATTACCAAACGTTGGTGGTTTGGACATCGTTATTGATCAATGGGACACCATGTACCACAGCGACACTGTAATTTGAGATGCAGGCAAAATCACTTACAAAAAGCAGAGGTTGGTTTGACGACCACACCAGGATTCATAGATCTGCTGCTAGGGATGTAGCAAGTAACTTCATTGCGCGTTGGAACTCGGACTACCTTCCGTGCCAAAGTTTAGATGACGAGCTTCTCGATTTTAAAAATCCACCTTCGACGACATCCCACCACTCGACTACGCCAGCAGCAGGACTACAGGCAGTCTCGGGCCAGAGCGTTCAGGCGAACTTTTACCTGCGAGAACAAACACTATAATGAGTTTGATCCAAGAGGTGAAATTCGCTTTTCCACGCAAGAATCAAAGCCATCAAAAATGCGAAGAACTTTATCTACATCGAAGGCCAGTACTTCGTGATCGTGCCTGAGCTGTTTAACACACTGGTGGAGGTGATGCCGAGGATCGAACGTCTTATTGTCGTTACGAAGGAGCAAACGAATGCTTTCACGAACGCAGACTACATCAAGTATCTGTCCCATTGGAGCCAACTGGAATTACCGTAGTATGACTGCCGATCCGGAGCTAAACGCCGACGTTGTGGACGGTGATACTGTGAAATCACCCAAAGATCTCACTGTAGGCAAAATGTCTCGTGGTTATTGTATCCGGAAGCATCACGACTCGTGATTCACGAGGTGATCACAAGGAGTATGCCATTTAATGAAAGTGCAGATTAGCAGCAATGACGAGTCGACGATCTTGCCAACTTTAAAATCGAGCACCATACGTACTTTCTCGGCATTACTGACGCGATGCGAAAGGTGACTATTAAATAGTTGACAACTTGTGGTGAGTTTGGATCATCACGTAACTTGTGATCCAGTCTCACACCGCACTTCATGATTCTCACTCTTGCATGTCTCGTCGACAGCCTGTGTTCCATGTCAGCCATCCCGCAGCAGCATCTTCGTTCTTACCCTTGAGTTGACATGTGTTACGTGAATCAGGAATAGTTATGATGGTTTACGTGGTAGTGACTGACACAACACCCTCTGACAAGCAGTATATTCCTTCGCTCATCGTTCATGCCCCATTACTTGAGGTTGCTCCATTGGTAACGGGAACCGGCAAGAGATGTAGACCAAGCTTGTACAACCCGACAATGATCCTGACCTCCTTGTCCGACAAGGAGGTCAGGATCATGTTCGTATCAACGAGGCAACGAGGATAGGTCAGGTATGCACTGTCGACAGATCCTCCTTTCAGCACCAGAATACCAACATTTCTATTGAGAAGCTCGCCTTAGACCAGAGACAAGGAGATACATTATTCTAGCTGTAGGTTTTAAACTTTTTAACTCCGATTAATAGTCTAGATGAATTTATGATCTAGCTAGCCATTGTCCACGCTGAATGTTGCTTATTCTTTGATAGAACTGCGTATCTCGCATTGGCATGAGTATCGGAGCTCAAAGTTGGGCGTATTTCTAGGTAGTTCGCAATACCATGGGGTTGGAGTAGTAATCCAAGGATAAGTATAAATAATAGCTTGGCAATCAATGCTGGCAAGAGGTTATTAATACTAGACATGTACACATGTAGAAAGCCCATTCTGACCGTGATAACACTATTACACCAAACTAGTACGTCGTCCATTTGCACACCATCAGTGCATCTGTTGATTGGCTCAAACTGTAGCCAACAACAGCTGGCCTGTCAGCACTGGAAGTAAGCGAACACGATTATCTACCAATAATGTAGCATGAAATAGGCATATGTCATTGCACTAAAACGCTTATATCGCGACTGTAAAACTTAGCCTGCTTCACACCACAGAAGATGGGACGACAGTGCACCACGGGTACTACCCGTGGCCCGGGATAGCGGCAGTAACCCAAAGCAGTACAAGCGCATATCGATCGACTATACGCACGAACTACAGGTACTGCATCTTTAGAAGCTGACAATGACACCGGCAAAGCTGTCGCCAAATTATACCCCTTGATCAGTACGTCAGCTGAGCGAAAGAAAAGCTTAAGCAGCTCTTCATCCTGGGGGCGTCAACGCAAGCAAATTGAGCTGATGCACATTCAGCATAAGGGCATCACAAAACCCTACGTAACATTGGTGAAGCCATTGTTCTGCCTCGCGATGTCGAAGAATACATCGTGCTGTGGCTTAACTCAATAAGGAGAGGAGGTTGTCCTGTTTCAGCGCTGTGGTGATAGCTGGACCTACAATCAAGCTGTTCCAACTACGCCAACTACGTGGATGGGGCAACCATGGCTCCACCAGACTTTCGATAATCCCATCAACGTCATGGATTCAGTACTCAACCGAATCATGACATCAGCATTCAACCCAAGGTAACCCAGATTACGACAGTGGCAGAAGCAGCAAGAAGCAGCAGGAAGCAGCAAGAAGCAGCTCCCCCTGGACTGCCTCGATGGCAGGAGGGAGCACCGTGGATTAACCACCACGGACTTGAGTAGATAGCTCAGTCTAGAATTTACCTGCTGGGTAACAATACAAGTGGGTCTTACCGGGAGTTCCAGCTCCCAAATCGCTGTTTAACACGCCACAAAGTTAACTTTAGCGAAAGTGTTAACAAATGCAAACTCGCAGTGGACACCCTGCTCGTGGACATGATGCCTCGCGGGATGGTGCACCCATTGCAACAACGGATCAAACAATCTCACCAGCCACGACGGAGAATGCGTCATCGAGTACGATTCTGGTAACGTCGTCATCGCTTACACCTCCGCTCGTCAAGGACATCTCGCACCCCGAGTTGGTCAAGTGGAAACAGGCGAGGCGGGAATATGAGGATGCAGTTGATGCTCACTGCAGGGCTACTGGTGAAGATAAAACTAAGACACTTCGAAGCGTCAAAAATTCATTTGATAATCGACTTCTTGAGTGGTTATGCAAATTTGAGTGGGGAACAAGTGTCGAGACCGTAACTGAGGATCGTATAGTCAAGGAACTTGATAAAATTGTTGGCAATGTCATGAATGATGCGATTATTGACGTAGATTCGCTTTTCAAAAGTGGATTAAATATTGATCTACGGGAAAAGGATGTCAAAGCACGAGTGGTGAAATATTTCATGAAGTGCGATGAGATCATATTGCAGCATGGACTTCAAAGTACTTTCTCTACGTTGACTGGAATCAAGGAGAAGTGCAAGATCCTGAAACAATACCTTGAACCCACGGCTTTGCGCGATGCAGTTGATTCGCATCAACGACTTGTGGACTCAGCGTCGAAGGCCGATGAGCAGCAATTATATCTCCTTGTCAAAGAGAAGGCCCTAGAGCAGGAAAAGGTATTTCAGCTACTGTCAAAAAGGAAGAAACAGATGATCGACGCTAGTAAAAGGTCGATCCAAGACCAAGTTAGGAAGCAACGCACTGACAGCTCTCGTGCAAATCCTACTAGAGGTACCCGTGGTGATTACAATCACCAGCGTATCGTAGCGACTGCGACGTCAGCAGTATTGCCAGCTTCTAACAAGAAACCACGAACAGGATGTTTCCACTGTGGAAAAGATCATTGGCTAAGCCATTGCCCCGACCTCGATGAAGCTGGAAAAGAGGCATTGCTTGCGGAGCGCAAGGCAAAGAAGGGGACTGGTAGCAATACAGGGAAACGATCACGTACAAAGCGAATTAAATCTATCACGACCGACGATAGGGGGGAACAGCCGACTTTGATGTTAAATGGAATTCTTGAATTGCCATATTGTGCCGACAGCGGATCGGACAACAACATACTGTCGCGACGTCATGCTGACAAACTGTCCCAACTGGATAAAACTGTTCGTTTTATAAAGCTTAGTGAACCGATCGAATCGCAAGCGGTTGGAGGTGCTGTGTTCACCTCAACGCATGCAATTGATGTCGATATAACGTTGAACACTGCTGCTGGACCAGTGAGGTGCCAAGATTTGAAGCGGTGCATCATCGTTGAAGCGGATGAAAATGAAGTTTTGATAGGCAAGCCCTTATTAACTGAATTGGGAATTGATGTTGATCGCCAACTTGAATATCTCGCGTCACGTGTTGATGATGACGATACGTTTGTGGAACCTGAGGGTATGCCGAGTTTTGTATCAGTAGCAACACAAGTAGTGATGGATGCGGTCGATGATCTGGTTCATGACGCGATCAATAGAGGTGTTGTTGACGATCACATTACTAGCAGATTGTACACCATTTTGCATCATTTTGGTGGTTGGAGGTTGGAGCTGGGAAATGATCCTCCAGCCCGTGTTCCTCCACTCGAGATCAAGTTGAAACCAACTGCATCACCCTATCGATGTAAAGTGCGTCAGTATAGCCCTGAAAAGTCAGCTTTCCTGGAAAATTTCAATAGGAAATTGGTTGATTTGGGATGGGTATACGAGAATCGCCAGAGTCGGTGGTGTTGCCCAGTGCTTCCCGTGAAGAAGCCAAACACAGATGATTACCGTCAAACAGTTGATTACCGCCCTACAAACGCGATGACAGAGCCAATAGCTGGTGTCATGCCGAGTATCGAGGTTGCTCTCGAGCACTGTCGTGGTAAGAAGTACTATGCATTATTTGACTTTCTAAAGGGATTTTGGCAGCTCCCACTCCACGAAAATAGCAGAGAGTATCTGTCTTATATGACAGACAAAGGAGTGTTCACTCCTACACGCGTGCCTCAGGGAAGTACGGACGCGGCTTTACACTTTCAGTCGACGGTACAGATGGTTCTAGGAGAGTTGGTCGGAAAATGTGTGATCGTGTGGATAGATGATCTCCTTGTTTTCGCAGAAACTCAAAGTGAATTACTAGATGCAATTGACGCAGTACTACAGAAGTTGGATGAATATGGGTTCATTCTGAATCCTAAGAAGTGTTCATTGTTTCAGACAGAGATTCAATGGTGTGGACGCATCATTAATAAGAATGGGATTGGTTATGATCCCGAACGCATTGAAGCTCTGAGAAATATACCTCCACCAATGACAGCCGCTGAACTGCAGCAATTATTGTGTGCCAGCAACTGGATGCGCTCTGGACTCGTGGACTATGCTAGGGTAGTGCGACCACTCCAGGAGCGGCTTGATCAGGCATTAACTGGCACAAAGAGAACGAAGAGGGCTGCTGCGGGAATACAAATCACCTTGTCAACAGCTGAGTTGACTGCATTTCAGGAGTTGAAAGATCTGCTCGGTCATTCGGCAATGCTGGCTTATCCTGACCCCGCAAAACAACTCTGCATGATAAGTGATGCATCAACCTCAGGCTGGGGTCTGGTAGTCTCGCAAGTGGAAAATTGGAATCCAGCCATCCCGATTTACGAACAGCAGCACGAATTACTTGTGTGTATGGGGGGCAGTTTCACAGGTTCTGCTCTTAATTGGAGTGTAATTGAAAAAGAGTGTTACCCTATTGTACGAGCCTGTGAGAAACTCGAATACTTGCTCTTGCGCCCACAAGGATTTCGACTGTACTGTGATCATAGGAACATCATCTTCTTATTCTCGCCGAATAAAGAATTGAAACGACATGTGCGGGAAAATTACTACGTTGGTCTACTAAGCTACTTGAGTACCGGTACTCAATTGAGCATATTGAGGGGATCCACAACGTGTGGGCCGACCTCATTTCGAGATGGGGCGGCAAACCTCAGCCAACAGCGAGGATGTGTTCTGCCAAACGTTTTGCTCGGAAAAGGAGAAAATGTCCGGCCCAGATTGTCGATGTTGGACCCACACCACTAAGTCCACTTGACCAGGAAGGCTTTGTATGGCCTACTATTGATGAAATTGGCAGACTACAAGCATTGCATAATGCACCTGCAGGTGCAATTCTTGGAGAAGATGATCTATGGCGAATAAGTAATTTGATCTGGATACCAAAAGAAGAAAGTGAACTGATCCAGAGACTTTTGATTATTGCGCATTGTGGACACCACGGACATCGCGGAATTCATGTGATGGAAAATCACATTCGCCGGTTGTTTTGTATTAGTGGTTTGGGTGGACTCGTTCGTGCTTTCTGCTCGAAGTGTCTACTTTGTCTGCATGTAAAAGGAGGGAAAGTTATCCCTCGACCCTTTAGTGAAGAACACTACACTTTTGAACGCAACGCGACATTACACTGGGATTTTCTGACGATGGGAGATTCCTTTGGTACATCTCGCTATGTACTTGTTTTGAAAGATGAAGCTACACATTTTGTGGAACTTGTAGCTTGTGACAGTCCTACTTCGGAGGTGGCAGCTACGGCTATTCTAGACTGGTACAGCCGGTACGGTGTACCAGGTCTTTGGATAAGTGACTCAGGATCGCACTTTACAAGCAAAGTGATCGCTGAATTGAGCAAGCGTCTCAAAGGTCGCCAAGAATTCATCCTAGCCTACACGCCATGGAAAAATGGTTCTGTGGAGAGGGTAAATAGAGATATTCTGCAAGTGCTGAAGGCACTGGCTCTGGAATACAAAGTCAGCGTGCATGACTGGCCTTACCTATTATCCCTAGTGCAGTCAAGCATCAATCACTCCCCCGTACCGTCACTAGCCAACCGAGCCCCAATCGAGCTTTTCACCGGTTTACCGTGCCCCATTGTACTGGACACGGTATTTTTTCCTGGAGGGAAGGGTCGGGTGGCTACGGTGACACTCAAACCAAGTACAGAGCAATATCTAGCAAATCTAAGAAGTGCAATCATGGTTATGCACAAAGCTGTCAAAGATGAACGAACTCGCCAAGCTCAGCGGTACAGAGCAAGACCACATCACGAGCAACAGGTGAATTTCTCGGTTGGAGATTACGTGTTACGCTCACGAGTTGACGAGAAATTGCACGCTAACAAGTTACGAGTGATGTGGGTCGGTCCTTATCGCATAGTTGGGAGCACGGACTACTATTTTACTGTAGAACATCTAGTCACAGGTCACAAGATGGATGTGCACCCATCACGTCTAAAACTGTATGCGGACAGCTCACTCGAGATTACAGAGGAGCTACTTGATCACATCGCATCTCTGTTTCCACTGTGGAAAAGATCATTGGCTAAGCCATTGCCCCGACCTCGATGAAGCTGGAAAAGAGGCATTGCTTGCGGAGCGCAAGGCAAAGAAGGGGACTGGTAGCAATACAGGGAAACGATCACGTACAAAGCGAATTAAATCTATCACGACCGACGATAGGGGGGAACAGCCGACTTTGATGTTAAATGGAATTCTTGAATTGCCATATTGTGCCGACAGCGGATCGGACAACAACATACTGTCGCGACGTCATGCTGACAAACTGTCCCAACTGGATAAAACTGTTCGTTTTATAAAGCTTAGTGAACCGATCGAATCGCAAGCGGTTGGAGGTGCTGTGTTCACCTCAACGCATGCAATTGATGTCGATATAACGTTGAACACTGCTGCTGCACCAGTGAGGTGCCAAGATTTGAAGCGGTGCATCATCGTTGAAGCGGATAAAAATGAAGTTTTGATAGGCAAGCCCTTATTAACTGAATTGGGAATTGATGTTGATCGCCAACTTGAATATCTCGCGTCACGTGTTGATGATGACGATACGTTTGTGGAACCTGAGGGTATGCCGAGTTTTGTATCAGTAGCAACACAAGTAGTGATGGATGCGGTCGATGATCTGGTTCATGACGCGATCAATAGAGGTGTTGTTGACGATCACATTACTAGCAGATTGTACACCATTTTGCATCATTTTGGTGGTTGGAGGTTGGAGCTGGGAAATGATCCTCCAGCCCGTGTTCCTCCACTCGAGATCAAGTTGAAACCAACTGCATCACCCTATCGATGTAAAGTGCGTCAGTATAGCCCTGAAAAGTCAGCTTTCCTGGAAAATTTCAATAGGAAATTGGTTGATTTGGGATGGGTATACGAGAATCGCCAGAGTCGGTGGTGTTGCCCAGTGCTTCCCGTGAAGAAGCCAAACACAGATGATTACCGTCAAACAGTTGATTACCGCCCTACAAACGCGATGACAGAGCCAATAGCTGGTGTCATGCCGAGTATCGAGGTTGCTCTCGAGCACTGTCGTGGTAAGAAGTACTATGCATTATTTGACTTTCTAAAGGGATTTTGGCAGCTCCCACCCCACGAAAATAGCAGAGAGTATCTGTCTTATATGACAGACAAAGGAGTGTTCACTCCTACACGCGTGCCTCAGGGAAGTACGGACGCGGCTTTACACTTTCAGTCGACGGTACAGATGGTTCTAGGAGAGTTGGTCGGAAAATGTGTGATCGTGTGGATAGATGATCTCCTTGTTTTCGCAGAAACTCAAAGTGAATTACTAGATGCAATTGACGCAGTACTACAGAAGTTGGATGAATATGGGTTCATTCTGAATCCTAAGAAGTGTTCATTGTTTCAGACAGAGATTCAATGGTGTGGACGCATCATTAATAAGAATGGGATTGGTTATGATCCCGAACGCATTGAAGCTCTGAGAAATATACCTCCACCAATGACAGCCGCTGAACTGCAGCAATTATTGTGTGCCAGCAACTGGATGCGCTCTGGACTCGTGGACTATGCTAGGGTAGTGCGACCACTCCAGGAGCGGCTTGATCAGGCATTAACTGGCACAAAGAGAACGAAGAGGGCTGCTGCGGGAATACAAATCACCTTGTCAACAGCTGAGTTGACTGCATTTCAGGAGTTGAAAGATCTGCTCGGTCATTCGGCAATGCTGGCTTATCCTGACCCCGCAAAACAACTCTGCATGATAAGTGATGCATCAACCTCAGGCTGGGGTCTGGTAGTCTCGCAAGTGGAAAATTGGAATCCAGCCATCCCGATTTACGAACAGCAGCACGAATTACTTGTGTGTATGGGGGGCAGTTTCACAGGTTCTGCTCTTAATTGGAGTGTAATTGAAAAAGAGTGTTACCCTATTGTACGAGCCTGTGAGAAACTCGAATACTTGCTCTTGCGCCCACAAGGATTTCGACTGTACTGTGATCATAGGAACATCATCTTCTTATTCTCGCCGAATAAAGAATTGAAACGACATGTGCGGGGAAAATTACTACGTTGGTCTACTAAGCTACTTGAGTACCGGTACTCAATTGAGCATATTGAGGGGATCCACAACGTGTGGGCCGACCTCATTTCGAGATGGGGCGGCAAACCTCAGCCAACAGCGAGGATGTGTTCTGCCAAACGTTTTGCTCGGAAAAGGAGAAAATGCCCGGCCCAGATTGTCGATGTTGGACCCACACCACTAAGTCCACTTGACCAGGAAGGCTTTGTATGGCCTACTATTGATGAAATTGGCAGACTACAAGCATTGCATAATGCACCTGCAGGTGCAATTCTTGGAGAAGATGATCTATGGCGAATAAGTAATTTGATCTGGATACCAAAAGAAGAAAGTGAACTGATCCAGAGACTTTTGATTATTGCGCATTGTGGACACCACGGACATCGCGGAATTCATGTGATGGAAAATCACATTCGCCGGTTGTTTTGTATTAGTGGTTTGGGTGGACTCGCTCGTGCTTTCTGCTCGAAGTGTCTACTTTGTCTGCATGTAAAAGGAGGGAAAGTTATCCCTCGACCCTTTAGTGAAGAACACTACACTTTTGAACGCAACGCGACATTACACTGGGATTTTCTGACGATGGGAGATTCCTTTGGTACATCTCGCTATGTACTTGTTTTGAAAGATGAAGCTACACATTTTGTGGAACTTGTAGCTTGTGACAGTCCTACTTCGGAGGTGGCAGCTACGGCTATTCTAGACTGGTACAGCCGGTACGGTGTACCAGGTCTTTGGATAAGTGACTCAGGATCGCACTTTACAAGCAAAGTGATCGCTGAATTGAGCAAGCGTCTCAAAGGTCGCCAAGAATTCATCCTAGCCTACACGCCATGGAAAAATGGTTCTGTGGAGAGGGTAAATAGAGATATTCTGCAAGTGCTGAAGGCACTGGCTCTGGAATACAAAGTCAGCGTGCATGACTGGCCTTACCTATTATCCCTAGTGCAGTCAAGCATCAATCACTCCCCCGTACCGTCACTAGCCAACCGAGCCCCAATCGAGCTTTTCACCGGTTTACCGTGCCCCATTGTACTGGACACGGTATTTTTTCCTGGAGGGAAGGGTCGGGTGGCTACGGTGACACTCAAACCAAGTACAGAGCAATATCTAGCAAATCTAAGAAGTGCAATCATGGTTATGCACAAAGCTGTCAAAGATGAACGAACTCGCCAAGCTCAGCGGTACAGAGCAAGACCACATCACGAGCAACAGGTGAATTTCTCGGTTGGAGATTACGTGTTACGCTCACGAGTTGACGAGAAATTGCACGCTAACAAGTTACGAGTGATGTGGGTCGGTCCTTATCGCATAGTTGGGAGCACGGACTACTATTTTACTGTAGAACATCTAGTCACAGGTCACAAGATGGATGTGCACCCATCACGTCTAAAACTGTATGCGGACAGCTCACTCGAGATTACAGAGGAGCTACTTGATCACATCGCATCTCAGGGCACACTGCTAGCAGTAGAGACCATTGTGGATCACAGATTCAACTCTGACATGAAAGCATACGAAGTTAAAATTAAGTGGTCGGGTCTCGAAACCATAGAGGATTCATGGGAGCCCATGAAGACAATGAAAGAAGATATACCACAACTATTGCTAGAGTACGCGCAAGACGCCAAGGATGGCATGTTTCTAAGCGCTGTGACTCAAGGCACTGATCCCAAGTAGCCGCAGCATCTAAGTCGCCGCAGGAGTGAAGTTATAATGGATTCCTTTCAAAGTCGATGATCGATTTGAAAAGGACTGCCATATATCGATCGAACGACAATGAACTGTCTGCCAGTGTCGATGGACAAAATGGATACGGTCATTGGTCATATGTGTTGCAAGTTCAAGTCGATTTCATTCCAAAGGGACTATAGAATGGCTTTCCAGAGAAATGGCTCATGTGGATTGGCTAAAATTGCGGGAAGAGATAATTTGATTGGCTATAAATGATTTGCTGCAAATCTTGCGGATGGCAACATGTAACACTTCAACACGTTGAAGTTGGTGGACCGTCTATGCTCTAAATGTGACGAGACAAGATCGACTGCTGGGAATACTATTAAGAATTGGAGTTGGAAAGCTTTGGGGGGCAGTGTGGTGATAGCTGGACCTACAATCAAGCTGTTCCAACTACGCCAACTACGTGGATGGAGCAACCATGGCTCCACCAGACTTTCGATAATCCCATCAACGTCATGGATTCAGTACTCAACCGAATCATGACATCAGCATTCAACCCAAGGTAACCCAGACTACGACAGTGGCAGAAGCAGCAAGAAGCAGCAGGAAGCAGCAAGAAGCAGCTCCCCCTGGACTGCCTCGATGGCAGGAGGGAGCACCGTGGATTAACCACCACGGACTTGAGTAGATAGCTCAGTCTAGAATTTACCTGCTGGGTAACAATACAAGTGGGTCTTACCGGGAGTTCCAGCTCCCAAATCGCTGTTTAACACGCCACAAAGTTAACTTTAGCGAAAGTGTTAACAAATGCAAACTCGCAGTGGACACCCTGCTCGTGGACATGATGCCTCGCGGGATGGTGCACCCATTGCAACAACGGATCAAACAATCTCACCAGCCACGACGGAGAATGCGTCATCGAGTACGATTCTGGTAACGTCGTCATCGCTTACACCTCCGCTCGTCAAGGACATCTCGCACCCCGAGTTGGTCAAGTGGAAACAGGCGAGGCGGGAATATGAGGATGCAGTTGATGCTCACTGCAGGGCTACTGGTGAGGACAAAACTAAGACACTTCGAAGCGTCAAAAATTCATTTGATAGTCGACTTCTTGAGTGGTTATGCAAATTTGAGTGGGGAACAAGTGTCGAGACCGTAACTGAGGATCGTATAGTCAAGGAACTTGATAAAATTGTTGGCAATGTCATGAATGATGCGATTATTGACGTAGATTCGCTTTTCAAAAGTGGATTAAAGATTGATCTACGGGAAAAGGATGTCAAAGCACGAGTGGTGAAATATTTCATGAAGTGCGATGAGATCATATTGCAGCATGGACTTCAAAGTACTTTCTCTACGTTGACTGGAATCAAGGAGAAGTGCAAGATCCTGAAACAATACCTTGAACCCACGGCTTTGCGCGATGCAGTTGATTCGCATCAACGACTTGTGGACTCAGCGTCGAAGGCCGATGAGCAGCAATTATATCTCCTTGTCAAAGAGAAGGCCCTAGAGCAGGAAAAGGTATTTCAGCTACTGTCAAAAAGGAAGAAACAGATGATCGACGCTAGTAAAAGGTCGATCCAAGACCAAGTTAGGAAGCAACGCACTGACAGCTCTCGTGCAAATCCTACTAGAGGTACCCGTGGTGATTACAATCACCAGCGTATCGTAGCGACTGCGACGTCAGCAGTATTGCCAGCTTCTAACAAGAAACCACGAACAGGATGTTTCCACTGTGGAAAAGATCATTGGCTAAGCCATTGCCCCGACCTCGATGAAGCTGGAAAAGAGGCATTGCTTGCGGAGCGCAAGGCAAAGAAGGGGACTGGTAGCAATACAGGGAAACGATCACGTACAAAGCGAATTAAATCTATCACGACCGACGATAGGGGGGAACAGCCGACTTTGATGTTAAATGGAATTCTTGAATTGCCATATTGTGCCGACAGCGGATCGGACAACAACATACTGTCGCGACGTCATGCTGACAAACTGTCCCAACTGGATAAAACTGTTCGTTTTATAAAGCTTAGTGAACCGATCGAATCGCAAGCGGTTGGAGGTGCTGTGTTCACCTCAACGCATGCAATTGATGTCGATATAACGTTGAACACTGCTGCTGCACCAGTGAGGTGCCAAGATTTGAAGCGGTGCATCATCGTTGAAGCGGATAAAAATGAAGTTTTGATAGGCAAGCCCTTATTAACTGAATTGGGAATTGATGTTGATCGCCAACTTGAATATCTCGCGTCACGTGTTGATGATGACGATACGTTTGTGGAACCTGAGGGTATGCCGAGTTTTGTATCAGTAGCAACACAAGTAGTGATGGATGCGGTCGATGATCTGGTTCATGACGCGATCAATAGAGGTGTTGTTGACGATCACATTACTAGCAGATTGTACACCATTTTGCATCATTTTGGTGGTTGGAGGTTGGAGCTGGGAAATGATCCTCCAGCCCGTGTTCCTCCACTCGAGATCAAGTTGAAACCAACTGCATCACCCTATCGATGTAAAGTGCGTCAGTATAGCCCTGAAAAGTCAGCTTTCCTGGAAAATTTCAATAGGAAATTGGTTGATTTGGGATGGGTATACGAGAATCGCCAGAGTCGGTGGTGTTGCCCAGTGCTTCCCGTGAAGAAGCCAAACACAGATGATTACCGTCAAACAGTTGATTACCGCCCTACAAACGCGATGACAGAGCCAATAGCTGGTGTCATGCCGAGTATCGAGGTTGCTCTCGAGCACTGTCGTGGTAAGAAGTACTATGCATTATTTGACTTTCTAAAGGGATTTTGGCAGCTCCCACCCCACGAAAATAGCAGAGAGTATCTGTCTTATATGACAGACAAAGGAGTGTTCACTCCTACACGCGTGCCTCAGGGAAGTACGGACGCGGCTTTACACTTTCAGTCGACGGTACAGATGGTTCTAGGAGAGTTGGTCGGAAAATGTGTGATCGTGTGGATAGATGATCTCCTTGTTTTCGCAGAAACTCAAAGTGAATTACTAGATGCAATTGACGCAGTACTACAGAAGTTGGATGAATATGGGTTCATTCTGAATCCTAAGAAGTGTTCATTGTTTCAGACAGAGATTCAATGGTGTGGACGCATCATTAATAAGAATGGGATTGGTTATGATCCCGAACGCATTGAAGCTCTGAGAAATATACCTCCACCAATGACAGCCGCTGAACTGCAGCAATTATTGTGTGCCAGCAACTGGATGCGCTCTGGACTCGTGGACTATGCTAGGGTAGTGCGACCACTCCAGGAGCGGCTTGATCAGGCATTAACTGGCACAAAGAGAACGAAGAGGGCTGCTGCGGGAATACAAATCACCTTGTCAACAGCTGAGTTGACTGCATTTCAGGAGTTGAAAGATCTGCTCGGTCATTCGGCAATGCTGGCCTATCCTGACCCCGCAAAACAACTCTGCATGATAAGTGATGCATCAACCTCAGGCTGGGGTCTGGTAGTCTCGCAAGTGGAAAATTGGAATCCAGCCATCCCGATTTACGAACAGCAGCACGAATTACTTGTGTGTATGGGGGGCAGTTTCACAGGTTCTGCTCTTAATTGGAGTGTAATTGAAAAAGAGTGTTACCCTATTGTACGAGCCTGTGAGAAACTCGAATACTTGCTCTTGCGCCCACAAGGATTTCGACTGTACTGTGATCATAGGAACATCATCTTCTTATTCTCGCCGAATAAAGAATTGAAACGACATGTGCGGGGAAAATTACTACGTTGGTCTACTAAGCTACTTGAGTACCGGTACTCAATTGAGCATATTGAGGGGATCCACAACGTGTGGGCCGACCTCATTTCGAGATGGGGCGGCAAACCTCAGCCAACAGCGAGGATGTGTTCTGCCAAACGTTTTGCTCGGAAAAGGAGAAAATGCCCGGCCCAGATTGTCGATGTTGGACCCACACCACTAAGTCCACTTGACCAGGAAGGCTTTGTATGGCCTACTATTGATGAAATTGGCAGACTACAAGCATTGCATAATGCACCTGCAGGTGCAATTCTTGGAGAAGATGATCTATGGCGAATAAGTAATTTGATCTGGATACCAAAAGAAGAAAGTGAACTGATCCAGAGACTTTTGATTATTGCGCATTGTGGACACCACGGACATCGCGGAATTCATGTGATGGAAAATCACATTCGCCGGTTGTTTTGTATTAGTGGTTTGGGTGGACTCGCTCGTGCTTTCTGCTCGAAGTGTCTACTTTGTCTGCATGTAAAAGGAGGGAAAGTTATCCCTCGACCCTTTAGTGAAGAACACTACACTTTTGAACGCAACGCGACATTACACTGGGATTTTCTGACGATGGGAGATTCCTTTGGTACATCTCGCTATGTACTTGTTTTGAAAGATGAAGCTACACATTTTGTGGAACTTGTAGCTTGTGACAGTCCTACTTCGGAGGTGGCAGCTACGGCTATTCTAGACTGGTACAGCCGGTACGGTGTACCAGGTCTTTGGATAAGTGACTCAGGATCGCACTTTACAAGCAAAGTGATCGCTGAATTGAGCAAGCGTCTCAAAGGTCGCCAAGAATTCATCCTAGCCTACACGCCATGGAAAAATGGTTCTGTGGAGAGGGTAAATAGAGATATTCTGCAAGTGCTGAAGGCACTGGCTCTGGAATACAAAGTCAGCGTGCATGACTGGCCTTACCTATTATCCCTAGTGCAGTCAAGCATCAATCACTCCCCCGTACCGTCACTAGCCAACCGAGCCCCAATCGAGCTTTTCACCGGTTTACCGTGCCCCATTGTACTGGACACGGTATTTTTTCCTGGAGGGAAGGGTCGGGTGGCTACGGTGACACTCAAACCAAGTACAGAGCAATATCTAGCAAATCTAAGAAGTGCAATCATGGTTATGCACAAAGCTGTCAAAGATGAACGAACTCGCCAAGCTCAGCGGTACAGAGCAAGACCACATCACGAGCAACAGGTGAATTTCTCGGTTGGAGATTACGTGTTACGCTCACGAGTTGACGAGAAATTGCACGCTAACAAGTTACGAGTGATGTGGGTCGGTCCTTATCGCATAGTTGGGAGCACGGACTACTATTTTACTGTAGAACATCTAGTCACAGGTCACAAGATGGATGTGCACCCATCACGTCTAAAACTGTATGCGGACAGCTCACTCGAGATTACAGAGGAGCTACTTGATCACATCGCATCTCAGGGCACACTGCTAGCAGTAGAGACCATTGTGGATCACAGATTCAACTCTGACATGAAAGCATACGAAGTTAAAATTAAGTGGTCGGGTCTCGAAACCATAGAGGATTCATGGGAGCCCATGAAGACAATGAAAGAAGATATACCACAACTATTGCTAGAGTACGCGCAAGACGCCAAGGATGGCATGTTTCTCAGCGCTGTGACTCAAGGCACTGATCCCAAGTAGCCGCAGCATCTAAGTCGCCGCAGGAGTGAAGTTATAATGGATTCCTTTCAAAGTCGATGATCGATTTGAAAAGGACTGCCATATATCGATCGAACGACAATGAACTGTCTGCCAGTGTCGATGGACAAGATGGATACGGTCATTGGTCATATGTGTTACAAGTTCGAGTCGATTTCATTCCAAAGGGACTATAGAATGGCTTTCCAGAGAAATGGCTCATGTGGATTGGCTAAAATTGCGGGAAGAGATAATTTGATTGGCTATAAATGATTTGCTGCAAATCTTGCGGATGGCAACATGTAACACTTCAACACGTTGAAGTTGGTGGACCGTCTATGCTCTAAATGTGACGAGACAAGATCGACTGCTGGGAATACTATTAAGAATTGGAGTTGGAAAGCTTTGGGGGGCAGTGTGGTGATAGCTGGACCTACAATCAAGCTGTTCCAACTACGCCAACTACGTGGATGGAGCAACCATGGCTCCACCAGACTTTCGATAATCCCATCAACGTCATGGATTCAGTACTCAACCGAATCATGACATCAGCATTCAACCCAAGGTAACCCAGATTACGACAGTGGCAGAAGCAGCAAGAAGCAGCAGGAAGCAGCAAGAAGCAGCTCCCCCTGGACTGCCTCGATGGCAGGAGGGAGCACCGTGGATTAACCACCACGGACTTGAGTAGATAGCTCAGTCTAGAATTTACCTGCTGGGTAACAATACAAGTGGGTCTTACCGGGAGTTCCAGCTCCCAAATCGCTGTTTAACACGCCACAAGCGCAAATGCTCCAATTCAAGCCGCTTGGGGTGGCATCAGAGCGTAGTTTTCCCGCAGACATATTCACCGCTTCATATTCGTGGAGGAAGGGCTTCACACGGGTTCGATTACCTATTCGTGTTCGTACATACCAAGGACAGACCACGCCTGAAGATGCCGAAGCTGCGGCTGCATGTTTCGAGCTGAAGTGTGTGAAATTACCGTGAAGTACAACATTTCCACGGTTCTCAATGCTGATCAAACAGGTGAGAGATGCCTAGCAATTGATCATGTACGATTCTCGTCGTGTCCATCTTTTCGACGCTAATCGGTAGCATTTAAAAAATAATGCTTACCCATTCGATTACGTAATTACCCTAATCGTCGCACCTTGCCGTTCGTTTAGGACCTGAGCGATACGGTAAGTATAAATACCGTATCGCTCAGGTCCTAAACGAACGGCAAGGTGCGACGATTAGGGTAATTACGTAATCGAATGGGTAAGCATTATTTTTTAAATGCTACCGATTAGCGTCGAAAAGATGGACACGACGAGAATCGTACATGATCAATTGCTAGGCATCTCTCACCTGTTTGATCAGCATTGAGAACCGTGGAAATGTTGTACTTCACGATCACTTCACACACTTCAGCTCGAAACTTGCAGCCGCAGCTTCGGCATCTTCAGGCGTGGTTTGTCCTTGGCATGTACGAACACGAATAGGTAATCGAACCCGTGTGAAGCCCTTCCTCCACGAATATGAAGCGGTGAATATGTCTGCGGGAAAACTACGCTCTGATGCCACCCCAAGCGGCTTGAATTGGAGCATTTGCGCTGAAACAGGACAACCTCCTCTCCTTATTGAGTTAAGCCACAGCACGATGTATTCTTCGACATCGCGAGGTAGAACAATGGCTTCACCAATGTTACGTAGGGTTTTGTGATGCCCTTATGCTGACTGCGCATCAGCTCAATTTGCTTGCCCTGACGCCCCCAGGATGAAAAGCTGCTTAAGCTTTTCTTCCGCTCAGCTGACGTACTGATCAAGGGGTATAATTTGGCGACAGCTTTGCCAGTGTCATTGTCAGCTTCTAAAGATGCAGTACCTGCAGTTTGTGCGTATAGTCGACCTGTGGCGGAGTGGGTCCGTTGCCTAACGGTAAGAACGAGAAAAAATGGTCACACCATTGCTAGGAACAGTCACTTCGAAGAAACACCACTAACCAACAAATCAAACCTTCCTTAGCCTTTGCTTCCATCTACCCGACTTGCTGTGTCGAAGTCCTGCAAGTCGTCCAACCAGAGCTTCCTCGTGCCAACTAGTGCCACCGCAACTTGGTCCCTCGCCTACCTACATCCTGTTCAGGAAGGGAGTCTACCATATTTTGCAACATAGCAGCCTTTACGAAGGTATAGCAAGATGGAAAGAGACGATGTTGATGAGTACAACCACGAGAGTGAGGAGGAACAACTCCAAGCTAACGAAATTGCCCAAGTCAGGTCAGTCCTGAGTAGTCTGGGAGCTCTTGAGAAGACAATCAACGATCTACAACAAGACCAGGTTCTAATGCTCGAATCCGTGACGAAGTTCGGAAACCGGACCGAACGTCGTCAAAATGAAAACTACAACGAGATAAGAGCGAACCAGGAGCTGTTACAAAAAGTAATTGAGCAGCTGCAAGAATACGCACACCAAAATGCAGTTAGGGAGAGTTCACAGGAATCAGTGATCACAGAGCTACAGTCAGAAGTCTCTTCACTTCGGGGACAAGTACAAGTACTGGCGAGCAAAGACCCCACTGCAGAGATCCCATCGGCTGCGCCTAATACCACCAGCACTGCTGAGAATTCAAGTGCAGACTGGGACGTGTGTGGACCAATGCCGGCGAATATTCCCGTATTCGACAGCAATGAGTTGGAAGTGCGTGTGGCGAAATGCCACAAACAAAGAGAAACCCCAATATATGGAGGTGAACCAAACGAGGACATTGAAGTTTACGTTCTCAACATGGTGAAGTGGTACGCAGCGTATGGCTTGTACTTCCGTAGAGATCAAGTCGACGTGCGTGTCGGAGAACTGATGATGAATCACACGAAGGGAAAAGCAAAGTCATGGCTTCTGCAGGAGTACCATGGTGATCAACGGTGGAGTAGCATTGTTCGCCGGATGAAACAGCGCTTCGTGACTAAATCCCGACAAGAAGATTTAGTTGCTCAATTCTTCGACTGTGTTCGAGGAAATCGATCATTGGACACTTATAGTGACGAATTCCGGCGACTTGCACGCACTGCCGGAGTTTCGGAGTACATTAAAGTACTTCGGTACAAACAAGGGCTGTCATCCATGCAGTTGGTACACTTACTGAAGACGAAGACCTTTAGTACGCTTGACGAACTCATGGAGGCATCACGGACCTTGAATCCACGGGACACGGCTCGTTCATCAGATAAAAGCAGTAAAAGCGGCAAGTCAGCCCCGCCAAAGCCCGACACAAAGGCGGAAACGGTGCGGTGCACAGCATCACACTGTACTGAACAGGGGCATACAAAGGAGCGCTGCTGGAAGCTGCATCCGGAGTTGCAGCCGAAACGGTGGAAAGGTTCCGGAAAGAAGACGAGCAAAGGCGCGGCCTCAGCCTCTAAATCAAGCGAGGATACAGGAGAAAAGAATCTCTGGTCGATGCTCAACTCGATCCAGAGTGACTTATCCAAGCTTAAAGGTGATTTAAACTAGCTGGCCTTGGTAGTGGCGTCCCAAGGCCAACATCAGCCACTAGCAGTCGGGAAAACTGGGTCTTCGATCCTGGTACGGCGGCTAATTCTCTGTACTTCCAGAGACGGCAGGAAACAACGTCATTGCCGTCAAAATACCTGATAAAAAATGTGAGCTGCATTCGAGACAATGAGATACATATTATCAAGACCTTCTTCGACGAGGGTGCTGATTTCTGTGGAATATCGAGTGATTTCGTGGAGAAAATGAATTGGAAGAAGTACGTGAACGACCTCGGAGTGATGGATATAAAGTACGCGAACGGCAAGACAGAGTCTGTCAAGAATCAGACGATTCGTCTAACCGTCTTCGTTGATAGTGTTCCAGGGTATACTACTGACTTTCAACTGTGTCACATCCCAAACGAATGCGAAATGATGCTAGGTGTTCCTTGGAAAAGGACCTGTGATCCAATTATCAACTGGAAAACAGATCGAGTTTACACAAAAGCAGAATTCGCGAGAGAAGCCGTCGAACAAGCAAAAACAACAGACGACGGTACGCATCGGGGAAAAAGCTATCATGTTTGCAGGCAATTTGGAGTGACCAAAGTGATAAACTTCAAGCGAGCAGACAAATTGGTACGGAAGAAGGAGCTGGAATTCATTGCACTAATCCCGCCCAAGACGATCAACGCTCTGTGCCAGGAGATACTTCGAGAAGATTCTGGAACGCAAGCCGGTGCTGTACATGCGGTCAGCAGAGATCCGACAGACAAAAGGCACCGTCAGCAGTCAACTGACATGGATAGTTTCAAGGACAATCCTGGTTTCCAGCTTATAGAAGAATTCAGTGACATTTTTCGGGCAGAATTACCTGCTGGGCCTCCGCAACATGGCGAACATGAAATGGAAGTCATTGATCCAAATCGAGCCATTTATACGCCACAATGGCGCCTCAGCCCGGAGCGGGAACGTGGCTTGCGCGAATGGACAAAAGTCATGCTCCGAGCGCAGTTAATCCGGCCAAGTAAGTCTCCTCACGCTGCACCAACCTTCTGTATAAAGAAGCCGGTCGGTTGGCGTATTGTTCACGACTACAGAGCAATGAACGCGAGGACTATTCGACAATCCACGCCAATGCCACGTAAAGACATCATTTTAGATCGTATGAGCGGTGCGATCTGGTACAGTTGCTTTGATTTACTTTCGGGTTACTATCAAATACGAATGAGACTCAAGGATATTCCGTTTACAGCTTTTCAAACACCCGATGGTCTATTCGAGTATTTGGCCGTGCCTATGGGCCTCAGCAATGCTCCTGCGACTTTCAACCGCATAGTCCAAGGTATATTTGAGGACATGAGGGAGTTTGTCGCCACGTATTTTGATGATTTGTATGTGTTTACAAAGGAGACAACGATAGAGACTCATCTTGTAGCGGTTCGTCGAGTGTTCGAGCGCTGTCGAGACAAAAAACTCTTCTTGAAACTGTCCAAGTCGACACTGTGTGCTGAAGAAATCCCGTGTCTAGGCGATTTTGTTGGTCGTCAGGGCGTACGAATTGACCCAGACAAAGTTCGGGTCATACGGAACTGGCCACAACCAAGAACGGCTAAAGAATTGCAGTCCTTCCTGGGGACGACGGTGTATGTTCAACGCTTTTGCAAGAACTACTCGGAAATTAGTGCTCCCTTGTTCAACATGATCAAACAAAAGGAGCATCGAAAATTGGTCTGGTCTACAGCGAGTACCAAAGCATTTGAAGAGTTGAAAACCGCTCTCACAGAGACTCCGGTTCTCGCACTTCCAGATTTTAACAAAGCATTTTACTTGCGTACAGACGCATCGAGATATGCAGTCGGCGGAGTGCTATATCAAATGAGCACGAATGTGCCCGGAGAGAAGGAGGTCGAGCAGCCGATCGCTTTCTGTGGGAGAAAAATGAAAGCTGCAGAATTAAACTACCCGACACATGAGCAGGAGATGCTCGCCATTATTCACTGCTTGAACATTTGGAGAGTATACCTCGTGGATGGGGGTGGAACTGTGGAGACAGATCATCATTCGTTGGAACGAGTGCTAACCCAGAAAACCATCAATCGACGAATCTGTAGATGGTACGATCTCCTAGCTGAGTTCAACCTACGTTTCCGGTACATTCCAGGACCAACGAATACCGTAGCGGATGCGTTAAGTCGCAGACCTGACTTTGCGGTTGATTTCAAAAAACAGAAACAGTTGCAGATGCAAGGTGCAACTAGGTTGAAGCCACTTACATTGCTGACATTGATTCGACGATCGCAACGTAGAGCAGGCTGGACTGAAGAAACTCTGAAATCTGACAAGAGCTTGGGAATGCTTACATTTGACACAAGTGATTTGCTCGTGTACTACCAGAAAGCGGATGGAACAAGGCGTATTGCGATCCCGACTAGCGACAATGAACTACAAAACACTATTCTGTGGGAATTTCACGACATACCAGCGGCTGGACATCCTGGCATCGAGAAAACAATTGCAGATATTCAGGAGCGATTTTATTGGAAGCGTCTTCATAAACAAGTTCGAGCCTACATCAGTACCTGTGAGTCATGTCAAAGAACAAAAAACCGGACTGGAAAAGCTCCAGGTCTCCTGCGACCTCTCGAAATCCCGACAGGTAGATGGACATCCATTGGGATGGACTTCATTACCGGACTACCCCGTACCAAGGATGGTCACGACACGATTATCGTCATTGTTGATCGACTAACGAAACGATGTCATGTCGTACCGACGGTGGCGACAATTGCTGCAGAAGAGCTTGCAAAACTCTTTATTGAACATTACGTCCGTCTACATGGTCTTCCGTCAGATGTGGTCTCAGATCGCGACTCGAAGTTTACGTCGATATTCTGGTGTTCGTGTTCCAAAATGCTGGGCACGAAACTTAAGATGGCTTCTGCGCACCATCAGCGAACCGATGGACAAGTTGAGCGAGTGAATGCAGTCCTGGAGGGTTACCTCCGTCACTACGTGAGCGGCTTTCAAAATGATTGGGACCATCATCTCGCACTTGCAGAGTTTGCGTATAACCGGCAGTACCAATCAACTATCCAGATGAGCCCATTCAAAGCAGACCTCGGATATAATCCAAAACTACCGGCAGATTTGCACCTTTCCAGTACGAAAACTCCCGCGACGGCATTTATCCTCCAGCAGCAAACAATTCTGCGAGAGTTGCAGGCGAAAGCTCGTCTAGGGGCCGAGAAAATGAAGCTTTTATATGACAAAGGGCGTCGAGACCAGCAGTTTAACATCGGAGAAATGGTGCTTATCTCGACACAGAATTTGACACCGGCAAATGTCGGTGCTGTGCGAAGGAAATTCGCTGCTCGGTGGATTGGGCCGTACGAAGTCGTCAAGGTGCTACATGACGGTGCAGCGTACGAACTCAATCTACCGAAAGAACTGGGCATGCATCCAGTTTTTCATACAATGGTCCTCAAGAAGTTTCGGAAAGACACAACAAGTTTTCGGCGAGAGACAACTTTACCTCCTGTACGACTGAAAGATGGGACTGAAGGCCATCTAATTGAAACTATCCTGGATTACAAGATCACAGACAAAGGAGAACAGTACAAGTGTAAATGGGTCGGCCGGAGCAATGACATTACGTGGGAACCCACTGAAAACCTGCTATCAGTACCGGGGTTAATTCGTGAATATCATCGGAAAGTCAACAAGATACCAAGCCGAGCTTCAATTCGTATCAAGAACAAGAAAACTCAACAAGGTCAACATCAAGTGACATGCATTCAACAGTATTACAGCAACCTGGAGAAGCGTCCTCTCTGAAGGAGGTCGTGTGGCGGAGTGGGTCCGTTGCCTAACGGTAAGAACGAGAAAAAATGGTCACACCATTGCTAGGAACAGTCACTTCGAAGAAACACCACTAACCAACAAATCAAACCTTCCTTAGCCTTTGCTTCCATCTACCCGACTTGCTGTGTCGAAGTCCTGCAAGTCGTCCAACCAGAGCTTCCTCGTGCCAACTAGTGCCACCGCAACTTGGTCCCTCGCCTACCTACATCCTGTTCAGGAAGGGAGTCTACCATATTTTGCAACACGACCGATATGCGCTTGTACTGCTTTGACTATCTGCCGACAGCCGTGGTGCACTGTCGTCCCAACTTCGAAATTGGTGGTGTGAAAGAGGCTAAGTTTTAGAGTCTCGATATCAGCGTTTTAGAGCAGTGACATATGTATATTTCACGGTACGCTATTGGTAGATAATCCTGTTCGCTTAGGACAAAAGTTCGTTTAGGACTTGAGCGATACGGTAATAGCTTGGCAATCAATGCTGGCAAGAGGTTATTAATACTAGACATGTACACATGTAGAAAGCCCATTCTGACCGTGATAACACTATTACACCAAACTAGCACGTCGTCCATTTGCACACCATCAGTGCATCTGTTGATTGGCTCAAACTGTAGCCAACAACAGCTGGCCTGTCAGCACTGGAAGTAAGCGAACACGATTATCTACCAATAATGTAGCATGAAATAGGCATATGTCATTGCACTAAAACGCTTATATCGCGACTGTAAAACTTAGCCTGCTTCACACCACAGAAGATGGGACGACAGTGCACCACGGGTACTACCCGTGGCCCGGGATAGCGGCAGTAACCCAAAGCAGTACAAGCGCATATCGATCGACTATACGCACGAACTACAGGTACTGCATTTTTAGAAGCAGACAATGACACAGGCAAAGCTACCGCCAAAGTATACCCCTTGATCAGTACCTCAGCTGAGCGAAAGAAAAAGCTTAAGCAGATTTCATCCTGGAGGCGTCAACGCAAGCAAATTGAGATGATATGTAGTCAGCGTAAGGGGCATCACAAAAACCTGCGTAACATTGATGAAGCCATTGTTTTGCCTCACGATGTCGAAAAATACATTGTGCTGTGGCTTAACTGAAAGAGGAGAGAAGGCGCATCAGAGCGTGGTTTTTCCGCGGATATATTCACCGCTTCATATTCGTGGAAGAAGGGCTTCTTGCGGCGGCATCGATTGTCAATTCATGTTAGTACGCGGCAAGGACAGACCCCGCATGAAGATGCCGAAGCTGCGAACTGAAGTGCGTGAAATGATCGTGAAGTACATTTCCACGGCTCTTAATGCTGATCAAACAGGTGAGCTGTGATTCCCGTAGTGTCCATTTTTTACGCTAATCGGTAGGATTTTAAAAATAATTCTTACCCACTAGATTACGTCATTACCCTAATCGTCGCATATTGCCTTCGTTTAGGACTTGAGCGATACGGTACTGTTCGTTTCTCAAATGCTGCTTCTAGGAGATTTACGACAATGTAAAGATGATCACGAGTCGGATATCAAACAAATCATTGAGCTATAGGTATGGCCAAACTAGGTGGAGGTGTAGCCCATACGATGATTTATTATTTATATCGCTGCAAGATAATTCTTAGGATTTAGCACTAATTCTAAAGATTGTGCATTTTGCGCTCACCACGACGTACAAATTACACTTCAACCCTTCCACTCAAACTAAGTTTACGACAATCATGATTTCCTCTCCAGTGGAAGATCTTTCTGTCTGAATGGTACTCCTCCTATTATAAAATGATCCCTGCATCGAAAGCAGAGGAATGCAGGGTCGAATGTTTACCGACTCTTGCTTCGAATTCCACATCCCAAATAATTATCATTCCCGAGCAGCAGGTTTTCATCAGGGACGCAGAAGCTGCGTCGAACTGGTTAATTACAGTCAAGTTGTGGTAATTGCAGACTGCAGTTTACAGTACTTTACGTTTTGCCACCACAAGCGTCCATGCGTCTCGCTACGTCAACTCTCGCGTTGGCATTGGCCCTTGCTCCCTCGAATGCATTTTCTTTCTCATCTTTATTTGGTGGCGACGATAAAACGCAGGCTAGCAATGGAGCTGACCTCTCGGATGGCACAGACATTAAACCCCGACAACCTCTTCTGGATGCTGAAGACTGGTTTCTTACCAAGAAGGAGATCACGGCTTCGCGGGGTGGAATTCCACGAACAGATTTATCGGTTTACACAACTGGCAATAAGGTGACATCGTACACTGTGGCTAACGAGTTCTACGACGCAGTATTCGAAGATCTTAGCGCAACCAAAGAAGGTGACCGAGTGCTGTTAGCTGCGTGGTTGATGGCTCTTGTCCCGCTCAAACCTGATGTGGATCCCTCCGGAGCTAAAACTGGGGTCAAGGAAGTCATAGCAGGCGTGGTAAAGCGTGGTGGAAGTGTGAACATCCTCAATTGGGCGAACATCGCAGTCGGATACACGCCTTATAACATTAAAGCTCGTGATGCCATCAACAGTATACCACCTTCCCCCATTAATGGCGCCAAAGCGATACTTATCTTTGACGACCGCTTACCGAAAGCATTGTCCACTCACCACCAGAAAAACATGGTGATTGCAGCTAACAGCTCTACGGATCCTGACGACCAACCCGTTGCGTACGTAGGTGGATATGATCTTGCCAACGACCGATGGGACACAATCTACCACAACGCAACTGCTATCCGTGATGCAGGACACATTACATTTCGTGAGAAAGGTTGGATGGATGGCCATATTCGCATCCATGGACCTGCTGCCAAGGATGTAGCTAGTAACTTCGTGGCTCGATGGAACTCAGACTACCTGCCATGTCAAGGCCTTGATGATGATCTCCTCGATTTCAAAAATCCCAAGTACGAACATATATCTCCGCTGGATTATGCCAGCAGCAACACAACAGCCTCTCTGGGTAAGCAGAGCATCCAGATCACGCGAACTTTCAGCTGCGTGTACGAGCACTATAAAGAATTTGCTCCACGTGGCGAGACCTCGTTGTTTCAAGCACGTATCAAGGCCATCAAGAATGCAAAGAATTTCATCTACATTGAAGATCAATATTTCGTGTTAGTGCCGGAGCTGCTTGAAGCAATCATGAAGGTGATGCCGAAGATCCAACGCCTAGTTGTTATTGCAAACCCTCAGACTAGTCCATTCACGAACGCTGGTTACATTAAGTATTTCTACGAAAGTGTCGAACCCATTCGGTCCAAGTACCCGAACAAGTTCAAAATCTACACCACCAAAACCAAGCGGGACATTTTGATTCACTCGAAGATAGTGATCATTGACGACGTGTACCTGTCAATTGGCTCGGCGAACTGGAATCGTCGTAGTATGACATCCGACTCGGAGCTCAATGCTGATGTGGTGGACACAGAGACCGTGAAATCTCCAGAAGGAGTCATGGTTGGTAAGGTGCCGCGTGACTTCCGTATTCGCAAATTCCAGGAGATGACAGGCTTGAGTTACAAGAAGCTGAACGCAATGACGTTCGTCGAGGCTGCAGACCAGCTTCCCCTCGCCGTTATCGACAAATCATCTATCCTAGCCAACAACGACATTCAGCATAAGGTATACTTCTTTGCCATCACGAATGCAATGCGGAAGTTCTCGGATCCACAGGAAACGTGTACATTCAGCGGTGGCAGCAGCACAAGAGAAACTCTATAAACTCGTTGTGTGAATTGTCGAATATTGGATACATGTACGGTGTACTTGTTATCAACAGGTCACCATGTCAATCTGAGCATACGCCACGTTCCCTTTGTACCTCGTGCTCCTCGAAGCTTAAAATCTACTCGAGACGATCAAGTATTTGTTTTCTAAAGAGGAAAGCGCGAATGCGATCCATGACTTGAACATGTGCATGCACACTTCGAGAGCTGATGCGGTGCGGGTGGCTTCGTCTCAGGATACTACCCCAACTGTTGAGCTGGAAACACTACACATCCCAAACAGTGATCATACTCACCATGATTGTTCAAACTTATCCTTTCACCGTGGAATACACGACAAGGATTCATTGTAGTCTTTGCAGTCGAAGGCAATGTTTTTAATCGCTTTAGTTATCGCGATAGCGTTGTCGCCAACTCCTTCGTGGGCTTTCTCCTTCTCTTCTCTCTTTGACTCGTCAAACTCCATTGGAAATGAAAGTGCTGACCTCTCGGATGGCACAGACATTAAGCCCCGACAACCTCTTCTGGATGCTGAGGACTGGTTCCTCACCGAAGAAGAAATCACCGCCTCTCGAGGTGGAATTCCGCGAGATGGTATGGCAGTTTACACGACGGGTAACAAGGTGACAACGTACACAGTAGCTAACGAATTTTTCAATGCGGTTTACGACGACCTCAGTACAACCAAGGAAGGCGACCGAGTGATGCTTGCTGCATGGCTTGCAGCTCTCGTTCCACTCAAGCCCGATGTGGACCCTACTGGAGAAAAGACCGGATTCAAAGAAGTGTTCTCTGGTATAGTTGAGCGAGGGGGAAGTGTAAACATTCTTGCCTGGGCCAACATTGGCGTTGGATACACGCCGTACATTATTAAAGCTCGAGATGCTATCAACAATATCGCGCCGTCTCCAATTAATGGAGCTAAGGGAGTATTCATTTTTGATAATCGACTTCCGAAAGCACTATCCTCCCACCACCAGAAAAACATGGTGATTGCAGCTAACAGCTCTACGGATCCCGACGACCAGCCCGTTGCGTACGTAGGTGGAATTGATCTCGCCAACGATCGATGGGACACAATCTACCACAACGCAACTGCTATCCGTGATGCAGGACACATTACATTTCGTGAGAAAGGTTGGATGGATGGCCACATTCGCATCCATGGTCCTGCTGCCAAGGATGTTGCAAGCAACTTTTTAGATCGTTGGAACTCAGATTACCTGCCATGTCAAAGTCTCGAAGATGATCTCCTCGATTTCAAAAATCCCAAGTACGAGCATCTTCCTCCGCTGGACTATGCCAGCAGCAACACTAAGGCACGTATTGGGAAACAAAGCATCCAAATCGTGCGAACTTTCAGCTGCTTGTACGAGCATTACAAGGAATTCGCTCCTCGTGGTGAGACTTCGCTGTTTCAAGCACACATTAAAGCCATCAAGAACGCCAAGAACTTCATTTACATCGAAGATCAGTATTTTGTGCTGATTCCACAACTATTAGACGCGATCATGGAGGTGATGCCAAAAATTCAGCGCGTCATTGTCATTGCGAACGAAGAAACAGGTCCGTTCACGAATGCAGGCTACATCAAGTATCTGTATCAAATGGTTCAGCCTATCCGAGCAAAATACCCAAACAAACTCAAGCTCTACACCACAAGACCGGACTTGAAAATCTATATCCACAGTAAAATCATGATCATCGACGACGTGTTTTTGACGATCGGGTCCGCGAACTGGAATCGCCGTAGTATGACGTCGGATTCGGAGCTTAACGCGGATGTGGTGGACACCGAGACTGTAAAATCCCCTGACGGTGTCGTTGTAGGCAAAATTCCCCGTGACTTTCGTATTCGCAAGTTTGTGGAGATGACGGGGCTCAGCTACGAGGAGCTAGATGCCATGACGTTCATTGAAGCTGCAGACAAATTGCCTGTCGCAGTTACTGATGAATCATGGTTCATGGACAATCTTGAGATTGAATCTCACTCGTATTTTTTCGCCATCACGGATGCTATCCGTAAGATATCGGACCCCCAAGACACGTGCACATATAGCAGTAGCGGTACCACAAAAGAAACGGATTAGGCTGTCGAGCTTTGTAATGTAGAAATACGCCTCACATTATCTACATTGCTCAGATTTTTTCTCAAAAGTATCGAACAACTCCACCCTTCTTGAGCCATTTACGCAGAGCATTGTGGCGTACGAGCAAGACGCCTGGGTTGGTTGGGTGTGACGACGGCCAAAGCGGTGGACGACTTGATTTGGTTAAAAGTTCCATGATTTCCTGCCTCAATACAGGCTTCATAAATGTCTGACTGCGCTTTCCAACGCCTGTAATGATACGCAAATCCTGCAATGGTGCATTCCCAGCTACGGAAACGCTGCTGATGCCTTGTTGAGAACGCGTGATCTCCTCGAAAGCGGACACAACCGCACACTTTGCTACTCCGCGAGAAAATGTGTGCAAGTCGATCTCAAATCCGTCTTTCAGTCGCCATGGAGTCTTCTGGATAATGCCTTCGTCTAGAATACGCTTGAAGGTTTGATGTGCTGGTGTGAACAACTTGAAATCGTCTAACGTATCAATCAGCGTCGATGCGTGCCCAATGTTTGGAAGGTCTACTGTGCGGACCTGCTTCAGTACAACCGACAAATCTTGTTTAAGTTTGCGTTGCTGTTCTTTCGATCTCCTTGGTAGGCTTGAAGGACCTTTGTCATTTCCCGTACCTTGCTTTGAGTCGAGGTCAGACTGGTTGGCAGCGTGAAGCTTGTGCAGTGCTCGGATCACAGTGGAGCAAGACAGCGCGTTGATTACTGGTTTCTTCACATCGTTGTTTAGTGCGTTTTGATTGTGCGTCTGGGCGTCTAGCATCACATTGAACAGTTCCAGCACTTTTGCCCACTCGCCACGCTTCTCCAGTTCCATCATGTAAATTGCAAACGTGAAATCATCAGGAAAGGCTTTCTGAGCTTTCTGCATCCGATCGAAAATATCCGTCGCTAGTCGCATATCCAACAAACTCTTGTGGTTTGCTCGCTTTTTCCACTTTGAATCTCCATTACGAATCGCAGCGAGAAGAAACTGGTTGACTAACATCGTGCTAGCTTCTTGCTGAATCCACTTGTCATCCAATTGACGGTAAATTTCCATCACACGTTGGTACTCGTCAACATTCACAAGTGCCTGACACATTGCAGTAAGTGTAGCTAGATCCATCCAAACTTCCGGGAACTTGTTCTCCATAAACTTCACCGTGGTGATCAACGTGTCTTTTCGACGAGCTTTAGCTGCTGTCAACATCAGTACTCGAAATGCACGCAATGTAGGTGTAACCCCCAGTTCATGCATCTGTGCAATAGCAGCATGAGTACTTCTCCAATCTCCTTGCAACTTAAACACCGACAATAACGGATCGTAGACATTCGACTGGATCTCCGTCTGCAATTGGAACTGCTCGCCGAACTGTTCACAAAGTTGCGGCATCATGGCCAACGCCCGATCCGCTTGACCTTTTCTAGCCCACGAGCAACAAATTTGCACGTGAGACGTCAATGGAGCAGTGACACCGCGCTTTTCTCCTCTGCGGATCACATCCAACGCCTCTCGAGTGCGATCGCTCTGTGTGCACACGTGGATGACGCTCGCGACGTCTTTGGCAGCCAGTGGAGCAGTTAGGTCACTCGCTTTCAGCTGGAAATCGGCCACAACCTGTCGCCAGTTGTGAGAAGAAGACGAAGCGCATCGCACAAAGAGTTGCAACTGCAGCCATCGCATCCTGAAGCAATTGCGTGGTAGCTGAGACCGTGGGGAAAGTCGATATAACGGTTCAGAAACGTGTTTGACAGGGAACTTGTTGCCGTAGCAGATGGCTACATTGATGCGCATGGGGCACAGTGCTGCAATTGCGTCGCTGGCCACTTTGCTTGCCTTCAAGACAGTCTTTGAGCTCAGAGTTGAAACGGTTGGTAGGCACGAATGATTCGGAGCCTGAATCGGGCAGCTCAGCTGAGATTCTGCAAACTTTTGATCCTTGCAACTGGTAACTTTAGATCCTCGCAACTGGTAAGGATACATGAACGTTGCACCGCTTCAAGTGATGCCATGGCATGGCTTCACTTCATAGATTTGTTTCGTAAAGCTGTTCTTGTTAACGCATGGTTGTGTCGGATTGGTGACGGTTGGTTGGTGCTTGCGATGGCACAGCCCGTTCGTCAAACTTTTAGTCTGGTTTGGCCAGCAGAAAATCCCGCAGCAAGTACCAACGTCAAAATGGCAACGTGTTCCGCCATGAAATGACGCGAACGTTTCAAATCATTGTGTGTCCAGCAAGATCAATTACTCGTGCTTTGTCAGCACAAGCTGCCAAACTTGTGGAGTTTTCCAGCTGACCATGTCAACGCTATTTTCTCTCGTTACGAGGAACTCTTCTACAGTTTGTTGATCCATCCCGGCCGATGAGATCTTGCATCCGCTAGTAGCGCTATTCATATCTGCGTGATCAAGTCGGTAATGGCATTGAAAAATGCGATGCCCCACTGTCACGCACCTAGCAGTCCAGCGTAGCAGACCTGTCCTCTCACCTACTGGCACTTCTCATTCTGCTAAAACCTTCACAACCCACAAGTCTGTCGTTCTTGTCTTTTCTGGAATGAGGCTGAGCGACGCCATGTGCGTCTCGAGTTCACCCATGCGCTCGACTGCATCGACGTGCAGTTCGCTAGAGGAGGCCATGAGGCAGTCGATCTTCCCTGCCGACCCCTTCGGATTACCAACCACTAGAAACCTTGAAACTCGAGCTTTGAAAAGGACGGGTAAATTCCCACGATTGCTTTGGCGCTGCAACTTATCAGCACGAAATCTGTTGAACCGCGACCGAAACGATGATAGTAATTCAGAGAGCCTGAATATTTCAACAATGTCAAGGTCTTCAGCTACAGAAACTCAATCAACTCGTCATCGAGCTTCGTCCAGGGACGAGATTGCAACGCCACGGTCAAGTACAGTCGCAATGCGCGAAAACAGTGAGGATCTACAACTCTTTCGTGAAGAAGCGGAGTACTCGGATTATTTATCTGCTCATGTGACTGGACAACACTTTGTACGTCCTGAAGATGGTGTTATCTTCTACAATGTTGGAGTACATCTGAGCAAGCAGCAATGGCGTGTGGATCGTCGCTTCTCCGAGTTCCGAGCTCTTCGACGGCAACTCATCAAGCACTTAAGTCGAGGCAAACGTCGACGTCAACCCCGTTGTGCCATTTGTGAAAATGTGCTGGCGTCTATCTTGGAGAACCGTTTTCCCTCTAGGCATGTGTGGAGTTCGCACCTCTTCTCCAGCTCAACTGCTGATGCACTTGCAGACGGAATCATTGATGAGCGTAAAGTCCGTTTTCAAGAGTTCATGGCCATGTGTCTACTAACAATTAGAAGTCTTCGTCAACATATTCGAGTTCTTCCAGACAGCCCCGCCTGCGAGATCAGTGTGCTGTTGCGAATGATGGAGGAATTCCTGGGTTTGAGTTTCACGAGGTACCTGGGTTTCCTCGGAGAGCGCGGGGTCGTCGACCAAATGTCCGCGTCAACGAGGCAAATGTTTTTGCTGGGACAACAAGAAGATAAAGCAGTGTTTGATGCCAGCTCAGTGAAGTGATGAAGCCATCTTAGATGCACACTCATCGATAGAATACAAAAGTATCGCGCTCTAAGATTTCAATAAACCAAAACGCACAACAGCTCTACCTGCGATGCGAGTCACTCTGTATATGGACAACATCAGCTTGAATCTATGCGAAGTTTGTGAAGAGCTCCCGTAACGAAGCCAATTCGTCGTAGCGAACCTTATGCTGAGTGAACTGGATCGACCTAGGGCCATTCGGAGCTTTAGGAGGAAGTTGCTTGATCTTGAACATTAACGGCACAATCTTAAGCTGCAGGTTCTCATCGTTGGTGAACTCCGTTCGTTTCCTCCATTCTGAATATGAGTCAGTGACTTCCACACGAATCATCCGCGCGTTCTTGGGAGCGTAAGAGTAGAAAGCGTATTCGAGTGGCAACTCCGAATACCGGCAGTACGGACACCACGGTCGATTGTTATTCCGGAATCGGCCTGAGACCATCATCAGATACGTAGGAACCGGGTTTTCTTCTTTCTCGAACTTGATCATAGCATCCACATAAGCATCGTAGCCATTGATCGTAATAATCTGCTTGTTCTTGACAGCATCAGCAGCAAAGAGTAGCTCAGGCTGATCGGTGTTCTTAAACAGATACCTCAAAAATGGTTCATCATACAGAGACTTCTGTACAAGCATTCCAGAAGTCCGGCCGCTACGTCCTTCCCACTGCATGATGCAAGGCACGCCTTTAACTCGCAAATCTGGGTCGTTGTAAAAGTCGTTTTGGTGTTTCCAGTACTTTTCCGAACCTGCAAACACCGTCACCAGTCGATTGCGTCCCGGAGACTTGGAGAACACATCGTACACGTGCTGTTTCCCCTTCATACACTCCTCGGACCAGTCGTTCGCCTTGAATTGCTCATCACTGCACATGAAAAACAGGAATAATGATTCGTCCGAGTTAAACTGGTAGTTCTCCAAGAACTTCATCGTCTCTGCATATCCCGAAATGGTCTGATGTCTTGCTTCAAACGGCACCAGCGTCGCTGCAGGCATCATTTGTTGAGGTACAGCTTTCGTAGCAACAATCTCCGGTGCATTGGTAACCACCACTGGCTGCTGAGCCGCAGCCTCTGTAACCTGCACCACTGGCTTCTCTTCCACAGTCTGCTCAGGCATCCCAGGCACGCGTCCTTCAAGTTCCTGATCTGCAGCCACCTTCTCCAATTCTCGGGGCTTCTCAGTCACTGGAACAGCAGCGAATGTAGCGACTGGAACTGCAGTAGTAGCCACTGGAGCTGCAGTAGGTGGAGAAGGGGTCGGGAGCACCACTTTGATGGGAATTTGACGCGCACGTTCCTCATTTTTGCGCTGCTCTTCCTGTCGTGCTGCAATCTCCACGTCAAGTGCATCATCACTCTGTACATGCACCGGGTTGCTGGCTTTCCGCAGGTTGCTGAGCTGTTGAGTGGGCGCGGAACCTTCGAGGTTTGACACATTCCCGAACTGCCAACGTACCAGAAAAATGAGGTACATCACGAAGAACCCCCCAGCAAGAATGTACCATGGGTTAATGCGCTTACTACCGGGAACGCCGCGGCGGCGTGGCCGTAGCCGGTCTCGTCCGTATCGAGCCGTCGCCATTGCTACAGCTCGCTACGTCAGTTCTGAACTCCAAGTGGCATAAGCTACAGGTGACTTGACTAAATTATTAATAGCCAATCAGAGGATTTGAAGACACTTATTCCAGCCATTAAGAACCAATCACAGACAGCATAATGTTTACGACCACCAGAAAACGTGGTCAACAGGTCTATTGTTTCGGATCATGAGGTTAGACTGGGTTTTTCCAGCCCTGAAATATCCCTCGCAATGCTTCTGGACGATCGAAGCGGTCACTAACACGTTCAAAGCTGAAAGTCTGCGCTTCTTCGTCTAGATTCGCTCGATACATCCACGGCACACCACGGACCTTCAAGTCAGTGTCTGCTTTCCACTCGTTTCGATCAACTGGGAGTTTCCAGATGCCGTACGAAGGCACTGTTTCCACCTTTACTAGCCGTGATCCCGGAGGTGCAAAGGCGTAGAACGCATACTCGACCGATATTTCAGAGTATCGACAGTACGGACACCAGAGACGGTCGTTGGTTTCTAATCGACCGGCAATGAGGAAGAGGAACATTTTTCCTTCGGGGCAGTCAACGACGGGTTCTCTCGAGCCGCAACGCCATCGAAATATGAACGGTAGTTCTTGTATCCCTTCAGCACGACAATCTCCTTTGAAGCAATTTTTTCTGGTGCTAGCAGCGGATCTGGAATGTCCTCATTCTTGAAGAGGTAGCGCACCAGCGGCTCATACAGGATACTCTCCTCAATGATCATACCGGATGTGGCTCGTTTCGCACCTGGACGTCCTCCATGCCATTGCATGAGCGCAGGGATCATCTTCACCTTTAAGTCACCGTCTTTAAAGAACGCATTTGCTGAAGACCAGTCCTGTTTCGAGCCTGCGTAGATGGTCAACAGCTTGTTGCGAGATGGAGACTTTGCAAACACGTCATAAACTAGTTCTGATGCATCCACACACACTCTTCTCCATGCTGTTTGCTCACCCTTCTTGTCACCACACACGAAAAACAGGAAGAGCTGTTCATCCGAGCTTTCGGACACCTTGTAATTAGCCAAATACTTTAAGGCCTCATCGTATCCAGAGACAACATCATGGCGATCGGACATGGAAGACACAGCATTCTTCGGTACAATGGGAACAGCAGGAGCTCCTACTGGCGCAATAGGCAGTGTTGTTAATGGTTCTGGAGCTGAAACAATGACTGCACCTGGAGTTGGCAGAGGGGGGTCAACAGCTCGAAGGTTTTGTTGCTCATTCTCAACTGCTTCCGTTGCCGCATGTGTCGGTTCCTCCTGCACGTGAAAGGGTTGATGAGTTACTTCTGCGTTCACTTGAGTCTCGCGCTTATGCTCGATATCTTGCTTGATAATTGGTCGATCAATGACTCGCTCCGAGTTGACGGCGTTGGAGCGCAGATCTGCTTGACTCGCGGCCGACCACAACCGCATTTGGAACAGGAAGATGCAGTAAATCGCGAAAATGGCCACAGCCATCACCAACCAGCGCTGCCGCCGGGAACCGCTGCCAGCATGACGGTAGCCTCCAGCTTTCGGTGGCATCCTTGTTGCTGATGAGCTACAGCAGAACTATACGGTTCGCTGCCACGTACACCGCAACCATATGATTGGGCTAAAATCTCGCCTTTACCATTTCTAAGAGTATCTGATCCCATGAAAATACCCGGCACATGTAGAAGTCTCCGATAGCGCTGAAGCTCACCCAGAGTCTTCGAAAACCTGCTGCAAGGCTTCGAGGATGTAGAATTTCTTCTTGACTCGCTGAAATATGAGTGGTGCACCAGGTGGACCAATATATACTCGATAAAACCATGGTACACCCTTCATCGCGAGTTGGGGATCCTGCTTGAACTCGTTCTCTGGATTTCGCCACTCGCTGTATTTGTCGTAGGTTTCCACAAGGACCAGCTTAGCATTTGCCGGTGCGTAGGCATAAAATGCGTACTCCACTGGCATTTCGGACTGTCGACACCACGGACACCAAAGACGGTTGTTGCGCTGGAAGCGACCTGACACCATCATTATGAAAAGCGGGTACGGAGTTCCGTTGCCAGCGTAAGTATCCATGTACGCTCGATACTGCGCGTATCCTCTCAGCGTGACAATCTCCTTAGTCTCGACTTCAGGCTTCGCCAGTAACTTGTCGTTTTCGTCGATATTGCGGAAGAGATAGCGCAAGAACGGCTCGTAAAGGATCGAATTGTCCACGAGGACACCCCACGTCGAGCGCAGAGCACCGGGTGCACCGCCATCCCACCGCATGACAGTAGGAACGGCCTTGAGACGAAGATCGTTGTCGTCAGTGAAAGCATTGCCACCCATCCAATCTTCGCGAGGTCCAGCATGGATAGTTACAAGGCGATTCGTAGAAGGTGACTTGGCAAACGTAGCGTATACTTTCTCGCGTGCTGTCGCGCAGTTGGGATTCCAGTCATCTCGACCACCCTTGTTATCACTGCACGTAAAGAACAGAAAGAGCTCCTCCTGCGAATCGGCAGCTTTCATGTAGAGTTGTAGATAAGCCAAAGTAGCGTTGTATCCGAATATTGAGTGGTGTCGTTTCTCAAACGGAATCGAGGCGTTCGACTGCTGCGATGTTTCCAAAACAAGCCTTGACTTGTCAAATCTTCTCGACACAAACGCATTTGACTGCACTTGAGCAGCTAGTGTTGTCTCTTGATGTGCACTAGAACCAGTAGCAGTGGTCCGAACACGTTCGTTTAACTTTGTGGTCTCTTCTTCAAGCACAGGCAGGTTTTCCACTCCAGTCCACAAGTGATCACTCGCATTGGTCGTCCTCGCAGTCATCGGCGCAGGCCTTTGTTCTCTATAGCATCAGTTTCCATTGGCACTACTGCTTGGCTGTCATTCTCGTTCCCACTCGCTTCACCAGCTAAAGGTAACTCGTTAAACGCCGTCCACTTGTGATCTTCCTTCTGTGTTGGTGCAGCACTCGGCGTTTCCACCTCGTTCTCAATTGCACCAACCATAGGGATTTCTCCAGTATTTCCAAGTGGAACTCTATCATCGTACGCCGCTGTGTCTTCCTCTGTGCGTAGCTGTGGTCCTGTCGTCGCTGCTGCGTGTGCGTTGTGGGTCTCCTCCTCTCCGACAGCTTCCTGTTCTCCTTCTCCAATTGTCAGTCGCTCTCGTCCATCCTCCGCTGCTGCCTCCGCCTGCTCCGCCGCCTCTTCATGCGTATTTTCTCCCGTATGGCGCCCATTCCCTTTAACACAGTCATCGCCTCCTTCATGGCATTGTTGTCTCTGCCCTGCTGTTCTGATTCCTTCTCCTGCGCTTCCTGAGCGCCAAACGTGTGCGTCCACATGGTTGTATATACCACAAAGGCGCAGTAGATCGCAACTAGAGTCACTGTCGCCACGATCCACACGTTGCGGCGTAGCCATAGCCTCGCATCGCTCCGTCTTTGACGTCGATTCCTGCTACTCGAATGCATTTGCAATGACAAACTAGGAATTAGAATAAACAACTACGAATTAGGACCGCAACAAGGAATTAAGTACATGGATACACCTGTTTCAGTAAATGAATACAGTACCACCAATACGTTTAACATTCTCATCGTACGAATTAAGTCGGTCATGACCACTACACGACACAATGACCGGGTAGAGTCAATCGTCCGCTAGAATCTAGTTGGGTCGTGGCGTCCGAGGCTTGTTCTTGAAGAATGTCTGCAACTTGTTCGTCTCTGGGTAGTCAGGCATAAACTGGTGCACGTTGATCTTGTTAGCTGGCACGTCCTTCTTCACGAAGCCCAAGAACGGCACGCCTCGCACTGGTGCCACTTTTTCTTGGAAATCGGGCAGCTTGAACGGGTTCTTTTTCTTCTTCCACTTCTTGTACGTGTCCGCAACCATCACTCGCACCATAATGGCATTGTCAGGAGCCGTGTAGTTGTAGTAGTGCATCACCGCCACATCTGCACGGTCGCAGTATGGACACCACAGACGTCCATTGAACGAGTGGTAGCCCGACACAAAGAACAAAAACAGCGGATAGCTGTTGTCGTAAGTTCCAAGGTAGTCGATCACTTCTCCAGGCGAGTACATGGTCAACACCTTGTTCTTGTTGGGTTCTCCAGCCAATGGCTTGTTCACTTGGAAGGCATAGTCTAACAAGGCCGGGTCCGTGCAAAAGGACTCCGTCAGCATTGTAGACGAGTTGCCGTGTCCCTCGTACCGCATGAGCGTCGGAATGTGGTCCAAGTAGAAGAGTTGATTCTGCCGAAACTCGTTCATGTAGTCGGCCCAGTAGGACTGAGGACCCACGCGGATTTCCACGAGTCTGGAGCCACGTGGCGCACGGTTAAACGCGTCCATCACGGGCTTGTGGGCTCGTTCGCAGTCGGGGCACCAGTATTTACCGCTCTCGTCGACGTCACTCATGAACAGGAGGTACAGCGGTCCCTGGGACTCGACGTCATACTCGCTCACAAACTTGTGACCGGCCTCAAAGCCCTGTAGATGCAGCACAGAATGCCCCAGCACCCGATTGCGCACAAGGCCGCTCTCTTCATCTTCTGAGTCGCCAGTTGAACGGAGAGAGACACTCACGGACACGAACTGATACATGTAGGCAAGCGAGAAGAGCACCGTCGTGGCCAGCGCCATTTGCATGAAGCGCATGGGGCTGAGTGTCCGCCCAGCGGCAGATGCCTTCGCTGCCTCCTTCGTCATCTCCAATTAAGAAACACTGACCTAGTTCCCACGTGCTCACTTGGTTTCACTATACAGAAATACATCATCTGTTACAGACCAGTTCAGGACTAATGACTACGACAGTACTGTACTCGTCAAGATACATACTTATTATTAATAATAGTCCATCTCAAATGCGAAGAAGAGCACTATTGGACTAGACACGTGCATAGTTGTCAGCATTGGAAGTTGACTGCTATCTGCACACCGACAATGGTGCTGGCGTACAGGAAACTGACAATCATCATGGCGAACTGCTCTGACTCGCGCACTTCCGTTGGCGAGCGAGTGAAGCACAGTGTAGTGGCGGCTGAGCCGTGTAGCATTGCACTAAGATAGCACTGCATGTAGCGGACCCAGATGCGCAACATCCATGAGCTCAGTGCGTCGCAGATAGCGGCGAGTACGACGCACTGTCGTCGAAGTGGCTCGAGTTCGTTGCGTGCTCGTTTCCATTGTCGTGTGGCCCGAGGAAATGCGCCAGGAACGGCTAACCATGTGCAGGTACAAGTAAAGACGAACTTGATCATGCAAGCGTGCAGGAGTGGGAGGTCTGTGGACATCTTGGCGAAGATAAATAGCAGTAAATACGGCCAAATGATGAAGTCATGCAGGTAGTCGCTCCAGCAACGTTTGCTGGAAGTTGAAGGCGTCTCGGCTGACGATGAGGCGGTAATGGCATGCCGTTGAAATGCAGCGATCCGGGAGGAGCTGCGTCGCTTGGCAAGCCGTGGACTGCCAGTTCTCGTGTTCTTACTTCCGTTCACGCGAGGCGCATCAGCATCAATTGTCCAGTCAACCTGAGCCTCAGATGGTAACGAAAGGTGTTCGGACAGTTTGCCGTCATGCTGGTCGAGGAAATACTTGTCCACGATGGGTCTAAGCCAAGCATAGAAACCACTTGGGTCGCTATCGATGCGACGTAAGTGCTCATTTGCAGCGCTTGTCGTAGGATCTTTCTGATCATGCTCGAGTTTTTCGGCTTCCTTGCGGATTAGATACAGCAGAATACCAGCCATCTTCTTGATTCCGAAGTTCAACATTGGTTTCGGAATCGCACACTTGGGGTCGATGTTGGCGACGATGCAAGTGCGAGCTTGGCTACGGGTGAGGGGCTCGATTAGCGCACGAAATCCCTTTATCTCCATCCGCCCAGCGTTCCAACCCTGCAGCGTTGGGACCGGGACTGAGGTCGTCACTGACGAAATATCTACAGATCCTCCAAGT
>VOQZ01001557.1:0-17450 GCA_008079305.1 Phytophthora palmivora | reverse complement strand
TAATTCTAAAGATTGTGCATTTTGCGCTCACCACGACGTACAAATTACACTTCAACCCTTCCACTCAAACTAAGTTTACGACAATCATGATTTCTCTCCAGTGGAAGATCTTTCTGTCTGAATGGTACTCCTCCTATTATAAAATGATCCCTGCATCGAAGCAGAGGAATGCAGGGTCGAATGTTTACCGACTCTTGCTTCGAATTCCACATCCCAAATAATTATCATTCCCGAGCAGCAGGTTTTCATCAGGGACGCAGAAGCTGCGTCGAACTGGTTAATTACAGTCAAGTTGTGGTAATTGCAGACTGCAGTTTACAGTACTTTACGTTTTGCCACCACAAGCGTCCATGCGTCTCGCTACGTCAACTCTCGCGTTGGCATTGGCCCTTGCTCCCTCGAATGCATTTTCTTTCTCATCTTTATTTGGTGGCGACGATAAAACGCAGGCTAGCAATGGAGCTGACCTCTCGGATGGCACAGACATTAAACCCCGACAACCTCTTCTGGATGCTGAAGACTGGTTTCTTACCAAGAAGGAGATCACGGCTTCGCGGGGTGGAATTCCACGAACAGATTTATCGGTTTACACAACTGGCAATAAGGTGACATCGTACACTGTGGCTAACGAGTTCTACGACGCAGTATTCGAAGATCTTAGCGCAACCAAAGAAGGTGACCGAGTGCTGTTAGCTGCGTGGTTGATGGCTCTTGTCCCGCTCAAACCTGATGTGGATCCCTCCGGAGCTAAAACTGGGGTCAAGGAAGTCATAGCAGGCGTGGTAAAGCGTGGTGGAAGTGTGAACATCCTCAATTGGGCGAACATCGCAGTCGGATACACGCCTTATAACATTAAAGCTCGTGATGCCATCAACAGTATACCACCTTCCCCCATTAATGGCGCCAAAGCGATACTTATCTTTGACGACCGCTTACCGAAAGCATTGTCCACTCACCACCAGAAAAACATGGTGATTGCAGCTAACAGCTCTACGGATCCTGACGACCAACCCGTTGCGTACGTAGGTGGATATGATCTTGCCAACGACCGATGGGACACAATCTACCACAACGCAACTGCTATCCGTGATGCAGGACACATTACATTTCGTGAGAAAGGTTGGATGGATGGCCATATTCGCATCCATGGACCTGCTGCCAAGGATGTAGCTAGTAACTTCGTGGCTCGATGGAACTCAGACTACCTGCCATGTCAAGGCCTTGATGATGATCTCCTCGATTTCAAAAATCCCAAGTACGAACATATATCTCCGCTGGATTATGCCAGCAGCAACACAACAGCCTCTCTGGGTAAGCAGAGCATCCAGATCACGCGAACTTTCAGCTGCGTGTACGAGCACTATAAAGAATTTGCTCCACGTGGCGAGACCTCGTTGTTTCAAGCACGTATCAAGGCCATCAAGAATGCAAAGAATTTCATCTACATTGAAGATCAATATTTCGTGTTAGTGCCGGAGCTGCTTGAAGCAATCATGAAGGTGATGCCGAAGATCCAACGCCTAGTTGTTATTGCAAACCCTCAGACTAGTCCATTCACGAACGCTGGTTACATTAAGTATTTCTACGAAAGTGTCGAACCCATTCGGTCCAAGTACCCGAACAAGTTCAAAATCTACACCACCAAAACCAAGCGGGACATTTTGATTCACTCGAAGATAGTGATCATTGACGACGTGTACCTGTCAATTGGCTCGGCGAACTGGAATCGTCGTAGTATGACATCCGACTCGGAGCTCAATGCTGATGTGGTGGACACAGAGACCGTGAAATCTCCAGAAGGAGTCATGGTTGGTAAGGTGCCGCGTGACTTCCGTATTCGCAAATTCCAGGAGATGACAGGCTTGAGTTACAAGAAGCTGAACGCAATGACGTTCGTCGAGGCTGCAGACCAGCTTCCCCTCGCCGTTATCGACAAATCATCTATCCTAGCCAACAACGACATTCAGCATAAGGTATACTTCTTTGCCATCACGAATGCAATGCGGAAGTTCTCGGATCCACAGGAAACGTGTACATTCAGCGGTGGCAGCAGCACAAGAGAAACTCTATAAACTCGTTGTGTGAATTGTCGAATATTGGATACATGTACGGTGTACTTGTTATCAACAGGTCACCATGTCAATCTGAGCATACGCCACGTTCCTTTGTACCTCGTGCTCCTCGAAGCTTAAAATCTACTCGAGACGATCAAGTATTTGTTTTCTAAAGAGGAAAGCGCGAATGCGATCCATGACTTGAACATGTGCATGCACACTTCGAGAGCTGATGCGGTGCGGGTGGCTTCGTCTCAGGATACTACCCCAACTGTTGAGCTGGAAACACTACACATCCCAAACAGTGATCATACTCACCATGATTGTTCAAACTTATCCTTTCACCGTGGAATACACGACAAGGATTCATTGTAGTCTTTGCAGTCGAAGGCAATGTTTTTAATCGCTTTAGTTATCGCGATAGCGTTGTCGCCAACTCCTTCGTGGGCTTTCTCCTTCTCTTCTCTCTTTGACTCGTCAAACTCCATTGGAAATGAAAGTGCTGACCTCTCGGATGGCACAGACATTAAGCCCCGACAACCTCTTCTGGATGCTGAGGACTGGTTCCTCACCGAAGAAGAAATCACGCCTCTCGAGGTGGAATTCCGCGAGATGGTATGGCAGTTTACACGACGGGTAACAAGGTGACAACGTACACAGTAGCTAACGAATTTTTCAATGCGGTTTACGACGACCTCAGTACAACCAAGGAAGGCGACCGAGTGATGCTTGCTGCATGGCTTGCAGCTCTCGTTCCACTCAAGCCCGATGTGGACCCTACTGGAGAAAAGACCGGATTCAAAGAAGTGTTCTCTGGTATAGTTGAGCGAGGGGGAAGTGTAAACATTCTTGCCTGGGCCAACATTGGCGTTGGATACACGCCGTACATTATTAAAGCTCGAGATGCTATCAACAATATCGCGCCGTCTCCAATTAATGGAGCTAAGGGAGTATTCATTTTGATAATCGACTTCCGAAAGCACTATCCTCCCACCACCAGAAAAACATGGTGATTGCAGCTAACAGCTCTACGGATCCCGACGACCAGCCCGTTGCGTACGTAGGTGGAATTGATCTCGCCAACGATCGATGGGACACAATCTACCACAACGCAACTGCTATCCGTGATGCAGGACACATTACATTTCGTGAGAAAGGTTGGATGGATGGCCACATTCGCATCCATGGTCCTGCTGCCAAGGATGTTGCAAGCAACTTTTTAGATCGTTGGAACTCAGATTACCTGCCATGTCAAAGTCTCGAAGATGATCTCCTCGATTTCAAAAATCCCAAGTACGAGCATCTTCCTCCGCTGGACTATGCCAGCAGCAACACTAAGGCACGTATTGGGAAACAAAGCATCCAAATCGTGCGAACTTTCAGCTGCTTGTACGAGCATTACAAGGAATTCGCTCCTCGTGGTGAGACTTCGCTGTTTCAAGCACACATTAAAGCCATCAAGAACGCCAAGAACTTCATTTACATCGAAGATCAGTATTTTGTGCTGATTCCACAACTATTAGACGCGATCATGGAGGTGATGCCAAAAATTCAGCGCGTCATTGTCATTGCGAACGAAGAAACAGGTCCGTTCACGAATGCAGGCTACATCAAGTATCTGTATCAAATGGTTCAGCCTATCCGAGCAAAATACCCAAACAAACTCAAGCTCTACACCACAAGACCGGACTTGAAAATCTATATCCACAGTAAAATCATGATCATCGACGACGTGTTTTTGACGATCGGGTCCGCGAACTGGAATCGCCGTAGTATGACGTCGGATTCGGAGCTTAACGCGGATGTGGTGGACACCGAGACTGTAAAATCCCCTGACGGTGTCGTTGTAGGCAAAATTCCCCGTGACTTTCGTATTCGCAAGTTTGTGGAGATGACGGGGCTCAGCTACGAGGAGCTAGATGCCATGACGTTCATTGAAGCTGCAGACAAATTGCCTGTCGCAGTTACTGATGAATCATGGTTCATGGACAATCTTGAGATTGAATCTCACTCGTATTTTTCGCCATCACGGATGCTATCCGTAAGATATCGGACCCCCAAGACACGTGCACATATAGCAGTAGCGGTACCACAAAAGAAACGGATTAGGCTGTCGAGCTTTGTAATGTAGAAATACGCCTCACATTATCTACATTGCTCAGATTTTTTCTCAAAAGTATCGAACAACTCCACCCTTCTTGAGCCATTTACGCAGAGCATTGTGGCGTACGAGCAAGACGCCTGGGTTGGTTGGGTGTGACGACGGCCAAAGCGGTGGACGACTTGATTTGGTTAAAAGTTCCATGATTTCCTGCCTCAATACAGGCTTCATAAATGTCTGACTGCGCTTTCCAACGCCTGTAATGATACGCAAATCCTGCAATGGTGCATTCCCAGCTACGGAAACGCTGCTGATGCCTTGTTGAGAACGCGTGATCTCCTCGAAAGCGGACACAACCGCACACTTTGCTACTCCGCGAGAAAATGTGTGCAAGTCGATCTCAAATCCGTCTTTCAGTCGCCATGGAGTCTTCTGGATAATGCCTTCGTCTAGAATACGCTTGAAGGTTTGATGTGCTGGTGTGAACAACTTGAAATCGTCTAACGTATCAATCAGCGTCGATGCGTGCCCAATGTTTGGAAGGTCTACTGTGCGGACTGCTTCAGTACAACCGACAAATCTTGTTTAAGTTTGCGTTGCTGTTCTTTCGATCTCCTTGGTAGGCTTGAAGGACCTTTGTCATTCCCGTACCTTGCTTTGAGTCGAGGTCAGACTGGTTGGCAGCGTGAAGCTTGTGCAGTGCTCGGATCACAGTGGAGCAAGACAGCGCGTTGATTACTGGTTTCTTCACATCGTTGTTTAGTGCGTTTTGATTGTGCGTCTGGGCGTCTAGCATCACATTGAACAGTTCCAGCACTTTTGCCCACTCGCCACGCTTCTCCAGTTCCATCATGTAAATTGCAAACGTGAAATCATCAGGAAAGGCTTTCTGAGCTTTCTGCATCCGATCGAAAATATCCGTCGCTAGTCGCATATCCAACAAACTCTTGTGGTTTGCTCGCTTTTCCACTTTGAATCTCCATTACGAATCGCAGCGAGAAGAAACTGGTTGACTAACATCGTGCTAGCTTCTTGCTGAATCCACTTGTCATCCAATTGACGGTAAATTTCCATCACACGTTGGTACTCGTCAACATTCACAAGTGCCTGACACATTGCAGTAAGTGTAGCTAGATCCATCCAAACTTCCGGGAACTTGTTCTCCATAAACTTCACCGTGGTGATCAACGTGTCTTTTCGACGAGCTTTAGCTGCTGTCAACATCAGTACTCGAAATGCACGCAATGTAGGTGTAACCCCCAGTTCATGCATCTGTGCAATAGCAGCATGAGTACTTCTCCAATCTCCTTGCAACTTAAACACCGACAATAACGGATCGTAGACATTCGACTGGATCTCCGTCTGCAATTGGAACTGCTCGCCGAACTGTTCACAAAGTTGCGGCATCATGGCCAACGCCCGATCCGCTTGACCTTTTCTAGCCCACGAGCAACAAATTTGCACGTGAGACGTCAATGGAGCAGTGACACCGCGCTTTTCTCCTCTGCGGATCACATCCAACGCCTCTCGAGTGCGATCGCTCTGTGTGCACACGTGGATGACGCTCGCGACGTCTTTGGCAGCCAGTGGAGCAGTTAGGTCACTCGCTTTCAGCTGGAAATCGGCCACAACCTGTCGCCAGTTGTGAGAAGAAGACGAAGCGCATCGCACAAAGAGTTGCAACTGCAGCCATCGCATCCTGAAGCAATTGCGTGGTAGCTGAGACCGTGGGGAAAGTCGATATAACGGTTCAGAAACGTGTTTGACAGGGAACTTGTTGCCGTAGCAGATGGCTACATTGATGCGCATGGGGCACAGTGCTGCAATTGCGTCGCTGGCCACTTTGCTTGCCTTCAAGACAGTCTTTGAGCTCAGAGTTGAAACGGTTGGTAGGCACGAATGATTCGGAGCCTGAATCGGGCAGCTCAGCTGAGATTCTGCAAACTTTTGATCCTTGCAACTGGTAACTTTAGATCCTCGCAACTGGTAAGGATACATGAACGTTGCACCGCTTCAAGTGATGCCATGGCATGGCTTCACTTCATAGATTTGTTTCGTAAAGCTGTTCTTGTTAACGCATGGTTGTGTCGGATTGGTGACGGTTGGTTGGTGCTTGCGATGGCACAGCCCGTTCGTCAAACTTTTAGTCTGGTTTGGCCAGCAGAAAATCCCGCAGCAAGTACCAACGTCAAAATGGCAACGTGTTCCGCCATGAAATGACGCGAACGTTTCAAATCATTGTGTGTCCAGCAAGATCAATTACTCGTGCTTTGTCAGCACAAGCTGCCAAACTTGTGGAGTTTTCCAGCTGACCATGTCAACGCTATTTTCTCTCGTTACGAGGAACTCTTCTACAGTTTGTTGATCCATCCCGGCCGATGAGATCTTGCATCCGCTAGTAGCGCTATTCATATCTGCGTGATCAAGTCGGTAATGGCATTGAAAAATGCGATGCCCCACTGTCACGCACCTAGCAGTCCAGCGTAGCAGACCTGTCCTCTCACCTACTGGCACTTCTCATTCTGCTAAAACCTTCACAACCCACAAGTCTGTCGTTCTTGTCTTTTCTGGAATGAGGCTGAGCGACGCCATGTGCGTCTCGAGTTCACCCATGCGCTCGACTGCATCGACGTGCAGTTCGCTAGAGGAGGCCATGAGGCAGTCGATCTTCCCTGCCGACCCCTTCGGATTACCAACCACTAGAAACCTTGAAACTCGAGCTTTGAAAAGGACGGGTAAATTCCCACGATTGCTTTGGCGCTGCAACTTATCAGCACGAAATCTGTTGAACCGCGACCGAAACGATGATAGTAATTCAGAGAGCCTGAATATTTCAACAATGTCAAGGTCTTCAGCTACAGAAACTCAATCAACTCGTCATCGAGCTTCGTCCAGGGACGAGATTGCAACGCCACGGTCAAGTACAGTCGCAATGCGCGAAAACAGTGAGGATCTACAACTCTTTCGTGAAGAAGCGGAGTACTCGGATTATTTATCTGCTCATGTGACTGGACAACACTTTGTACGTCCTGAAGATGGTGTTATCTTCTACAATGTTGGAGTACATCTGAGCAAGCAGCAATGGCGTGTGGATCGTCGCTTCTCCGAGTTCCGAGCTCTTCGACGGCAACTCATCAAGCACTTAAGTCGAGGCAAACGTCGACGTCAACCCCGTTGTGCCATTTGTGAAAATGTGCTGGCGTCTATCTTGGAGAACCGTTTTCCCTCTAGGCATGTGTGGAGTTCGCACCTCTTCTCCAGCTCAACTGCTGATGCACTTGCAGACGGAATCATTGATGAGCGTAAAGTCCGTTTTCAAGAGTTCATGGCCATGTGTCTACTAACAATTAGAAGTCTTCGTCAACATATTCGAGTTCTTCCAGACAGCCCCGCCTGCGAGATCAGTGTGCTGTTGCGAATGATGGAGGAATTCCTGGGTTTGAGTTTCACGAGGTACCTGGGTTTCCTCGGAGAGCGCGGGGTCGTCGACCAAATGTCCGCGTCAACGAGGCAAATGTTTTTGCTGGGACAACAAGAAGATAAAGCAGTGTTTGATGCCAGCTCAGTGAAGTGATGAAGCCATCTTAGATGCACACTCATCGATAGAATACAAAAGTATCGCGCTCTAAGATTTCAATAAACCAAAACGCACAACAGCTCTACCTGCGATGCGAGTCACTCTGTATATGGACAACATCAGCTTGAATCTATGCGAAGTTTGTGAAGAGCTCCCGTAACGAAGCCAATTCGTCGTAGCGAACCTTATGCTGAGTGAACTGGATCGACCTAGGGCCATTCGGAGCTTTAGGAGGAAGTTGCTTGATCTTGAACATTAACGGCACAATCTTAAGCTGCAGGTTCTCATCGTTGGTGAACTCCGTTCGTTTCCTCCATTCTGAATATGAGTCAGTGACTTCCACACGAATCATCCGCGCGTTCTTGGGAGCGTAAGAGTAGAAAGCGTATTCGAGTGGCAACTCCGAATACCGGCAGTACGGACACCACGGTCGATTGTTATTCCGGAATCGGCCTGAGACCATCATCAGATACGTAGGAACCGGGTTTTCTTCTTTCTCGAACTTGATCATAGCATCCACATAAGCATCGTAGCCATTGATCGTAATAATCTGCTTGTTCTTGACAGCATCAGCAGCAAAGAGTAGCTCAGGCTGATCGGTGTTCTTAAACAGATACCTCAAAAATGGTTCATCATACAGAGACTTCTGTACAAGCATTCCAGAAGTCCGGCCGCTACGTCCTTCCCACTGCATGATGCAAGGCACGCCTTTAACTCGCAAATCTGGGTCGTTGTAAAAGTCGTTTTGGTGTTTCCAGTACTTTTCCGAACCTGCAAACACCGTCACCAGTCGATTGCGTCCCGGAGACTTGGAGAACACATCGTACACGTGCTGTTTCCCCTTCATACACTCCTCGGACCAGTCGTTCGCCTTGAATTGCTCATCACTGCACATGAAAAACAGGAATAATGATTCGTCCGAGTTAAACTGGTAGTTCTCCAAGAACTTCATCGTCTCTGCATATCCCGAAATGGTCTGATGTCTTGCTTCAAACGGCACCAGCGTCGCTGCAGGCATCATTTGTTGAGGTACAGCTTTCGTAGCAACAATCTCCGGTGCATTGGTAACCACCACTGGCTGCTGAGCCGCAGCCTCTGTAACCTGCACCACTGGCTTCTCTTCCACAGTCTGCTCAGGCATCCCAGGCACGCGTCCTTCAAGTTCCTGATCTGCAGCCACCTTCTCCAATTCTCGGGGCTTCTCAGTCACTGGAACAGCAGCGAATGTAGCGACTGGAACTGCAGTAGTAGCCACTGGAGCTGCAGTAGGTGGAGAAGGGGTCGGGAGCACCACTTTGATGGGAATTTGACGCGCACGTTCCTCATTTTTGCGCTGCTCTTCCTGTCGTGCTGCAATCTCCACGTCAAGTGCATCATCACTCTGTACATGCACCGGGTTGCTGGCTTTCCGCAGGTTGCTGAGCTGTTGAGTGGGCGCGGAACCTTCGAGGTTTGACACATTCCCGAACTGCCAACGTACCAGAAAAATGAGGTACATCACGAAGAACCCCCCAGCAAGAATGTACCATGGGTTAATGCGCTTACTACCGGGAACGCCGCGGCGGCGTGGCCGTAGCCGGTCTCGTCCGTATCGAGCCGTCGCCATTGCTACAGCTCGCTACGTCAGTTCTGAACTCCAAGTGGCATAAGCTACAGGTGACTTGACTAAATTATTAATAGCCAATCAGAGGATTTGAAGACACTTATTCCAGCCATTAAGAACCAATCACAGACAGCATAATGTTTACGACCACCAGAAAACGTGGTCAACAGGTCTATTGTTTCGGATCATGAGGTTAGACTGGGTTTTTCCAGCCCTGAAATATCCCTCGCAATGCTTCTGGACGATCGAAGCGGTCACTAACACGTTCAAAGCTGAAAGTCTGCGCTTCTTCGTCTAGATTCGCTCGATACATCCACGGCACACCACGGACCTTCAAGTCAGTGTCTGCTTTCCACTCGTTTCGATCAACTGGGAGTTTCCAGATGCCGTACGAAGGCACTGTTTCCACCTTTACTAGCCGTGATCCCGGAGGTGCAAAGGCGTAGAACGCATACTCGACCGATATTTCAGAGTATCGACAGTACGGACACCAGAGACGGTCGTTGGTTTCTAATCGACCGGCAATGAGGAAGAGGAACATTTTTCCTTCGGGGGCAGTCAACGACGGGTTCTCTCGAGCCGCAACGCCATCGAAATATGAACGGTAGTTCTTGTATCCCTTCAGCACGACAATCTCCTTTGAAGCAATTTTTTCTGGTGCTAGCAGCGGATCTGGAATGTCCTCATTCTTGAAGAGGTAGCGCACCAGCGGCTCATACAGGATACTCTCCTCAATGATCATACCGGATGTGGCTCGTTTCGCACCTGGACGTCCTCCATGCCATTGCATGAGCGCAGGGATCATCTTCACCTTTAAGTCACCGTCTTTAAAGAACGCATTTGCTGAAGACCAGTCCTGTTTCGAGCCTGCGTAGATGGTCAACAGCTTGTTGCGAGATGGAGACTTTGCAAACACGTCATAAACTAGTTCTGATGCATCCACACACACTCTTCTCCATGCTGTTTGCTCACCCTTCTTGTCACCACACACGAAAAACAGGAAGAGCTGTTCATCCGAGCTTTCGGACACCTTGTAATTAGCCAAATACTTTAAGGCCTCATCGTATCCAGAGACAACATCATGGCGATCGGACATGGAAGACACAGCATTCTTCGGTACAATGGGAACAGCAGGAGCTCCTACTGGCGCAATAGGCAGTGTTGTTAATGGTTCTGGAGCTGAAACAATGACTGCACCTGGAGTTGGCAGAGGGGGGTCAACAGCTCGAAGGTTTTGTTGCTCATTCTCAACTGCTTCCGTTGCCGCATGTGTCGGTTCCTCCTGCACGTGAAAGGGTTGATGAGTTACTTCTGCGTTCACTTGAGTCTCGCGCTTATGCTCGATATCTTGCTTGATAATTGGTCGATCAATGACTCGCTCCGAGTTGACGGCGTTGGAGCGCAGATCTGCTTGACTCGCGGCCGACCACAACCGCATTTGGAACAGGAAGATGCAGTAAATCGCGAAAATGGCCACAGCCATCACCAACCAGCGCTGCCGCCGGGAACCGCTGCCAGCATGACGGTAGCCTCCAGCTTTCGGTGGCATCCTTGTTGCTGATGAGCTACAGCAGAACTATACGGTTCGCTGCCACGTACACCGCAACCATATGATTGGGCTAAAATCTCGCCTTTACCATTTCTAAGAGTATCTGATCCCATGAAAATACCCGGCACATGTAGAAGTCTCCGATAGCGCTGAAGCTCACCCAGAGTCTTCGAAAACCTGCTGCAAGGCTTCGAGGATGTAGAATTTCTTCTTGACTCGCTGAAATATGAGTGGTGCACCAGGTGGACCAATATATACTCGATAAAACCATGGTACACCCTTCATCGCGAGTTGGGGATCCTGCTTGAACTCGTTCTCTGGATTTCGCCACTCGCTGTATTTGTCGTAGGTTTCCACAAGGACCAGCTTAGCATTTGCCGGTGCGTAGGCATAAAATGCGTACTCCACTGGCATTTCGGACTGTCGACACCACGGACACCAAAGACGGTTGTTGCGCTGGAAGCGACCTGACACCATCATTATGAAAAGCGGGTACGGAGTTCCGTTGCCAGCGTAAGTATCCATGTACGCTCGATACTGCGCGTATCCTCTCAGCGTGACAATCTCCTTAGTCTCGACTTCAGGCTTCGCCAGTAACTTGTCGTTTTCGTCGATATTGCGGAAGAGATAGCGCAAGAACGGCTCGTAAAGGATCGAATTGTCCACGAGGACACCCCACGTCGAGCGCAGAGCACCGGGTGCACCGCCATCCCACCGCATGACAGTAGGAACGGCCTTGAGACGAAGATCGTTGTCGTCAGTGAAAGCATTGCCACCCATCCAATCTTCGCGAGGTCCAGCATGGATAGTTACAAGGCGATTCGTAGAAGGTGACTTGGCAAACGTAGCGTATACTTTCTCGCGTGCTGTCGCGCAGTTGGGATTCCAGTCATCTCGACCACCCTTGTTATCACTGCACGTAAAGAACAGAAAGAGCTCCTCCTGCGAATCGGCAGCTTTCATGTAGAGTTGTAGATAAGCCAAAGTAGCGTTGTATCCGAATATTGAGTGGTGTCGTTTCTCAAACGGAATCGAGGCGTTCGACTGCTGCGATGTTTCCAAAACAAGCCTTGACTTGTCAAATCTTCTCGACACAAACGCATTTGACTGCACTTGAGCAGCTAGTGTTGTCTCTTGATGTGCACTAGAACCAGTAGCAGTGGTCCGAACACGTTCGTTTAACTTTGTGGTCTCTTCTTCAAGCACAGGCAGGTTTTCCACTCCAGTCCACAAGTGATCACTCGCATTGGTCGTCCTCGCAGTCATCGGCGCAGGCCCTTTGTTCTCTATAGCATCAGTTTCCATTGGCACTACTGCTTGGCTGTCATTCTCGTTCCCACTCGCTTCACCAGCTAAAGGTAACTCGTTAAACGCCGTCCACTTGTGATCTTCCTTCTGTGTTGGTGCAGCACTCGGCGTTTCCACCTCGTTCTCAATTGCACCAACCATAGGGATTTCTCCAGTATTTCCAAGTGGAACTCTATCATCGTACGCCGCTGTGTCTTCCTCTGTGCGTAGCTGTGGTCCTGTCGTCGCTGCTGCGTGTGCGTTGTGGGTCTCCTCCTCTCCGACAGCTTCCTGTTCTCCTTCTCCAATTGTCAGTCGCTCTCGTCCATCCTCCGCTGCTGCCTCCGCCTGCTCCGCCGCCTCTTCATGCGTATTTTCTCCCCGTATGGCGCCCATTCCCTTTAACACAGTCATCGCCTCCTTCATGGCATTGTTGTCTCTGCCCTGCTGTTCTGATTCCTTCTCCTGCGCTTCCTGAGCGCCAAACGTGTGCGTCCACATGGTTGTATATACCACAAAGGCGCAGTAGATCGCAACTAGAGTCACTGTCGCCACGATCCACACGTTGCGGCGTAGCCATAGCCTCGCATCGCTCCGTCTTTGACGTCGATTCCTGCTACTCGAATGCATTTGCAATGACAAACTAGGAATTAGAATAAACAACTACGAATTAGGACCGCAACAAGGAATTAAGTACATGGATACACCTGTTTCAGTAAATGAATACAGTACCACCAATACGTTTAACATTCTCATCGTACGAATTAAGTCGGTCATGACCACTACACGACACAATGACCGGGTAGAGTCAATCGTCCGCTAGAATCTAGTTGGGTCGTGGCGTCCGAGGCTTGTTCTTGAAGAATGTCTGCAACTTGTTCGTCTCTGGGTAGTCAGGCATAAACTGGTGCACGTTGATCTTGTTAGCTGGCACGTCCTTCTTCACGAAGCCCAAGAACGGCACGCCTCGCACTGGTGCCACTTTTTCTTGGAAATCGGGCAGCTTGAACGGGTTCTTTTTCTTCTTCCACTTCTTGTACGTGTCCGCAACCATCACTCGCACCATAATGGCATTGTCAGGAGCCGTGTAGTTGTAGTAGTGCATCACCGCCACATCTGCACGGTCGCAGTATGGACACCACAGACGTCCATTGAACGAGTGGTAGCCCGACACAAAGAACAAAAACAGCGGATAGCTGTTGTCGTAAGTTCCAAGGTAGTCGATCACTTCTCCAGGCGAGTACATGGTCAACACCTTGTTCTTGTTGGGTTCTCCAGCCAATGGCTTGTTCACTTGGAAGGCATAGTCTAACAAGGCCGGGTCCGTGCAAAAGGACTCCGTCAGCATTGTAGACGAGTTGCCGTGTCCCTCGTACCGCATGAGCGTCGGAATGTGGTCCAAGTAGAAGAGTTGATTCTGCCGAAACTCGTTCATGTAGTCGGCCCAGTAGGACTGAGGACCCACGCGGATTTCCACGAGTCTGGAGCCACGTGGCGCACGGTTAAACGCGTCCATCACGGGCTTGTGGGCTCGTTCGCAGTCGGGGCACCAGTATTTACCGCTCTCGTCGACGTCACTCATGAACAGGAGGTACAGCGGTCCCTGGGACTCGACGTCATACTCGCTCACAAACTTGTGACCGGCCTCAAAGCCCTGTAGATGCAGCACAGAATGCCCCAGCACCCGATTGCGCACAAGGCCGCTCTCTTCATCTTCTGAGTCGCCAGTTGAACGGAGAGAGACACTCACGGACACGAACTGATACATGTAGGCAAGCGAGAAGAGCACCGTCGTGGCCAGCGCCATTTGCATGAAGCGCATGGGGCTGAGTGTCCGCCCAGCGGCAGATGCCTTCGCTGCCTCCTTCGTCATCTCCAATTAAGAAACACTGACCTAGTTCCCACGTGCTCACTTGGTTTCACTATACAGAAATACATCATCTGTTACAGACCAGTTCAGGACTAATGACTACGACAGTACTGTACTCGTCAAGATACATACTTATTATTAATAATAGTCCATCTCAAATGCGAAGAAGAGCACTATTGGACTAGACACGTGCATAGTTGTCAGCATTGGAAGTTGACTGCTATCTGCACACCGACAATGGTGCTGGCGTACAGGAAACTGACAATCATCATGGCGAACTGCTCTGACTCGCGCACTTCCGTTGGCGAGCGAGTGAAGCACAGTGTAGTGGCGGCTGAGCCGTGTAGCATTGCACTAAGATAGCACTGCATGTAGCGGACCCAGATGCGCAACATCCATGAGCTCAGTGCGTCGCAGATAGCGGCGAGTACGACGCACTGTCGTCGAAGTGGCTCGAGTTCGTTGCGTGCTCGTTTCCATTGTCGTGTGGCCCGAGGAAATGCGCCAGGAACGGCTAACCATGTGCAGGTACAAGTAAAGACGAACTTGATCATGCAAGCGTGCAGGAGTGGGAGGTCTGTGGACATCTTGGCGAAGATAAATAGCAGTAAATACGGCCAAATGATGAAGTCATGCAGGTAGTCGCTCCAGCAACGTTTGCTGGAAGTTGAAGGCGTCTCGGCTGACGATGAGGCGGTAATGGCATGCCGTTGAAATGCAGCGATCCGGGAGGAGCTGCGTCGCTTGGCAAGCCGTGGACTGCCAGTTCTCGTGTTCTTACTTCCGTTCACGCGAGGCGCATCAGCATCAATTGTCCAGTCAACCTGAGCCTCAGATGGTAACGAAAGGTGTTCGGACAGTTTGCCGTCATGCTGGTCGAGGAAATACTTGTCCACGATGGGTCTAAGCCAAGCATAGAAACCACTTGGGTCGCTATCGATGCGACGTAAGTGCTCATTTGCAGCGCTTGTCGTAGGATCTTTCTGATCATGCTCGAGTTTTTCGGCTTCCTTGCGGATTAGATACAGCAGAATACCAGCCATCTTCTTGATTCCGAAGTTCAACATTGGTTTCGGAATCGCACACTTGGGGTCGATGTTGGCGACGATGCAAGTGCGAGCTTGGCTACGGGTGAGGGGCTCGATTAGCGCACGAAATCCCTTTATCTCCATCCGCCCAGCGTTCCAACCCTGCAGCGTTGGGACCGGGACTGAGGTCGTCACTGACGAAATATCTACAGATCCTCCAAGTAACAGAAGACAGCGATTTTCATAGACGGCATTGATACCGAATGCTCTGATAATGGTATCACGCTGCAAGAACGGAGATGATATGGCCAGATATGCCGCCAACTCGACCCTGCCCATGTCTTGCAGTAGCAAGGATTGCGAACAGAACGGTGTCCACACGCTATACAGGTCCACCTCTCGAATGACAGATATGGTGTTGAATATATCCACTCCATCAACGAGACCTTCCAGCTTGATCCATACTGATCCGTCTTCGTCTGGTTTCCAGGAAGTGGTAACACCTAGCATTGTCTGACCGAACTGCCATTCGTCATCACCTTCCTTATCGCTAAATTCTTTCAGCGCTTTCAGCCCTTGATCGCGGCGCTCTTTAATGTGGCTAATCAATTCTTGTTTATCATGCACAGCTCGTTGTACCTTTGTTTTGGCTGTGATAATCTTGTTGGTACTGCCAGAATCCGCTAAAAATGCCTCTAGTCGATCAACCAGGAGACCAGCGGAGAAAATACGTTCCGTTTCCTTCAGGAGCTGCACTTGCTGCCATACCCATTCGATGTTACTAGCCGTGACGGTGACAGAAGAATAGTCCGTCAGGCCGCAGTCCTCGAACTTGGTGGAAGCACTACATTGCATTGTTTCACTTTCATGAGACGAAAGGTCCCTGCCACTTCCCCACTCCCGTGATGAAGTTGAGCTCATGCTTGCTGTAATGCTTGCATCTGATGCCCTGCGCTTCTTGGTGAACACGCCTGAGAACCGCCTAATGATTTTGTACTTGGGCTTTCGCTTTTTCCCACCCTCAACTGCTATTGCTGCTTTGAATGTTACCGTGCAAATATTGCCACTGCGACGCAGTAAATGAGCGATCTCTGCAAATGGCACGTCCAGAACGTACGAATCGTTAATTTCGTAAACTAGGTAGCCCGCTGGTATTAGCACACGTTCAGTCCCTGGGTGTGGTAACGACACTGAAGGATTCAACGTGGGTGTTCCATGTTCTGAGGTCGATGAAGACTCCAAAAGTGCCGGGCTACTACTTTTAGGAGTCAACGCCGCCTTTGAGGATGCTGATGTGGCAGCTGGTGCAATAAAGTCGCGTTTGAGAACTGCACTTACTGCTGCATCCTCATCAAGCGGACGAAGTGCACACAGTACGTCGTGTTCATCCCGAGACACGAGGCACCTCAGCACGTTGTGTGGTTCCTTGAAGCGACGATACTGAAGAGAAGTTTCTCGGTCCGGGTGAGTAAATCCTAGTGTGAGTGGCCGTGGAGCTCGCTGAATCTCGCTGAGGATGTCGGTAAATTTAAAATCGTTGACTGAGACCCCATTCACTGAGGTCACAAGAAATCCCGGTTCGATGTTCTCGCCGCAAGTTGCTGCTTCACTTTCTTTTTCGCAAAAAGCGACGAGAACCTTGCTTGAAAAGATATCAGTCTCCAAGTGCAGTCCAACCTTTTCCTTGCGAAACACAATAGTAAAATCATCATCCAGGGGTGTCAAAGGTCCGTTTATGCTGCGTGTGGCACTCTGTGCGGAGGTCACAGAGCTAGCCCGAGAAAACTCGGACACTGCCGAAGGGGTCATGAATGATCTAGAATTAAGGTTGTCTGCTGACAAAGAATGGTTAAGGTGGGGACCAAGACCACTATTACTGGTCTCAACTTCTGTTGAGAGTGATCGGCGAATGGAGGATGGCCGCAGACTTCGACTTGTAGGGGGTTCACTGCGTGGTGTATCATCACAGTCCCAGTCCTCACTCACACAGCTACGTTCATCAGTCTCCAGGCGCATCAATCCAGGCTTTCTCTTCATTCGCGTGCTCATAAAGAACAAACTGGCTCGTGGTCTCGGACTGGCGAACATTGTTTTCTTTCCTCGGTCACTGAAACCTTATCGCACTTTTGCTTCCAACAGAACTCACACTTTCACTCACAGAAGCTGTGGCTGCAGCCACCATTGCGTTCCGATGACGCACAACGTGAGACGGAATACTCTGCACGTCATTCTCATCCAAAGTCTTGACGTAGTCCGCGTACCCTTTGCAAGCTTTACGCAATTCTGTCATGAACGATGGCATCATCGTATGTAGCAGCATGTTCACTACATAATTGGGATACTGAAGTTAGTATCATCTTCATATTCAAGGTGAAAGTCAC
>VOQZ01001556.1:0-45288 GCA_008079305.1 Phytophthora palmivora | reverse complement strand
TGGGATCCTTCGCCAAGCAGCGCAATAACCGCAGATCACACGCTGGAAATCGATGGAAGCGCATGTTGCTCACGTTGATCCAGGCTATGATCGAGGGGTGGTGTGATCTGGATCTGCTCTTGGATCCGTTCTTCCTCCACTTCCCCAAGCGGACTGATGAAGTGGCTTGGTATCCGGGGTCGAGGCTCGGCGTGCGAATCTCGCTGATCCGCAGCTCAACCGCCGAGAGCCCACCGATCTGCTGGAGGCGTTAGCCGAGGCCGACCACAGCATCCCTGGCGCAACCACTATCGGGATCAACCCGGATCACCCTGCGCCATCTCCCTCGCCTGGATCGCAAGTTCTTCGGTCTTCAAGTGGCACAGCCTCCGGCCAGTAGCTAGATCGTAGTGATCAGCTCTTCGTGTGATCTATCTATATCTTTTCATAACATCCTTCAATATATGTCCGTGATCTTGACTTGTATGCTTCCCCTTTACTTCGATCCACTCTCATAGAGTCCTGGGACCTCGATCAGCTAGGATCTTGGATCTCGAGACTTGATCTTCCATTTCCATCGTATTCACATGTATATGCATACCCATTCCTCCGATCTACATCCCTCATGTAGATCCTTCAACCGACTTCACCACGACAACAACCAGCTTGTTGTCGTTGATTGCGACCTCACGATTCCTCGTGAGATTGCATCACACCGAATCGATTATGATTCGTGCGATCTCGCAAAAACTCATGTAGCAGAGCGCCACAATTAAGATCTGCTTCATCCACCCAAGTTGGATCATCATATCCTCGCCAGTGTACGAGGAATTCGCGGTAGATCCGTCCATATCTCGTTCTTCTTCCTGATCTCATATCTGTGATCTTTCTCCACTTCATATTCATCCGGATCGCGATCTTGGATCCAGCTATCCCCTGGTAATAGATCTTCATCAAAATCCAGACGATCTTGACTTTCCACATTGAGTCGCATTAGTGGTCGATCTGGATATTCTTTCACGAGCTTCAACTTGTTCACGTGTACCATAGGGAAAATATGATATCCGGATCCGGCGATCTCCAATTTCACCGCATGTTCTCCAACTTTCTCTATAATCCGGAATGGTCCATGCCACAAGTGTGCCAACTTCTTAGCATATCCCTCTTTCACGCGATCGAGATATAACCACACTCGAGATCCGACTTCGATCTGATGCGGACGGATCTCCTGGTTGTGTAGATCCGCTCGATCTGAGATCGCCTCTCGCAGTCGTTGATTAACCTGTTCCCGAACCTGTTGATAATACCGCTGGATCTGATACCTCCATCGCCGCGGATCCCGATCATGTCTTCGCGTACTCCCTACCGGGATCACCGCTTCCAATGTGGATCTAGGATCCCACCCATGTACCATATAAAAAGGTGTTTCTCCTCGGATCCGATCATGCGCGGTGTTGATCGCGAAGGTAATCCTCTCGGCATACTCGTCCCAATCTCGTTGATCCAGATCCTGCACATACATCTTAATCGCCCGAGTTGTGGTTTGGACCATGCGTTCTGCAGATCCGTTAGCTTGGGGCCGATATGCCATCGTGGCACGCTGACGTTGACCCAAGATCTTATTAAACGCTCGGAAAAAATCGGACATAAATCCTGGTTCACGATCATGCCTAATCGCTTCGCTGGCCCCAAATCGCCGGAAGACACATTCCTCGTATGATTCGGCGACAGTCTGAGCGGTTCTCGATGAGCTGGCTTTCGCGATCACATATCCAGTGAATAGATCTTCAAAGATCAATAATTCTGTATTCCCTTGTGCGATCTGGGTAACGACGGATGTGATCCATAGCTATGATCTGGAAAGGATATGTTGCTTGAAGGTTACCTGGCGACTCTCCTTGGATCCGAGGTTTACTCTTACCAGTCTCACAATCCACACACTCACCCACGTATCTTTGGACACTCTTATACAGACCTCTCCAATGGAAGTGATCCCGGATCCGCTGATAAGTTCGACCGATCCCTTGATGTCCGCCTTCTAGGCTCACATGGTAGTGATGTAGTATGTCCTGATATAGGGTTTCCGGGATCACTAGTCGCATCAGCTTATCTCGATCTGCATCCGTCGGTCTCGTGGAAGGACAGTAGAACAGTAGATCATGGTGATCCAAATCATAATCGGCTGCTAGATTAGCATATGATTTGGCTTCTTGCTGAGTCAGATCTTGTAGATCTCCATTCAGATATTTCTTCAATCCCGAGATCCACGCCTCCTCGTCTTGGGCTTGTCGGATCCGATCGATCCTGAGATCTCGAACTATTTCTTCCGTAATGATCGCGGATCCGAAATCGTCCGCGTCGTAGATCGCGAGCCTGATCGAGTCACTACCGCCGTGATCTGGGCTGCTTGATCCGTCCTCTTGACTACCAATACCTCATCCAATCGGTTCAACGTGATCAGATCCTGTTTATCCTCATCCAGCTCGATCTCCACTCCACCTTGTCGTTGTAGCGCTGCACTAGCCAAACTGTCCGCACTGCCGTTCCAATCTCGTTTCACATGCACAAGTTCGTGATCTGGCCAGTCCCTCAGACGATCTAAAGCCCTTTGCTTGAGTAAGGTCAGACCGGGTGCCTTACACTCGATCTCACCCCTGACTTGTCGGATCACTAGATTAGAGTCGCCGCAGAACACCACTCGTTTGCGATCCACGGTATTCAACAGATCCAGACATAGTAACAACCCATGATATTCAGCTTCATTGACGGTAAGATCTTCCGCATAGGCCGATCTGGCCTGGATCACCGTCCATTCAGGCAACTTCCACAAGATCGCACTATATGCGCCACCTCCACGCTTCACGCGGGCTGATCCATCGAAACTGACAACATACAGCTCCTCATCCGCTTGGATCACAGGGATTGGAGCTTGGATCTTCCGTCGTGGCTCTTTCTTGGGCGAGATCTGGATCAACGCTTCATCCACCATGGATCTGGGCGTGATACTAGCCGCAATCACCCCTAGGATCTCTTCTTCTCCTTTAACGCACTTCACAATCTCTAATGTCCACGGTGATAGCAGTGACGCCCATTGGCCTAATCGCCCTTGTAATCCGGTCGATCTAAATAACCAGGCCAACGTGGAGTGTCTAGTCAACACCCGGATCCGGCGTCCCACCAACATGTTATATCCGAGATCCAGGATCCTTAGCAGCGCCAACACTTCTTTCTCCACTGGGCTGTAATTCAGCTCGTTCGACTTCAACGTCCGGCTCACGAAGGTGATCGGGTAGTAGATCTGGTCGTACTCTTGCACGAGAGCTGCCGAGATCGCCCAATCACTCGCATATACGATCACCACGGGTTCCCGATCCATATCAAAATGGCGTAGGATCGGAGTGGATGCGATCTTCGATTTGAGTGTCTCGAAGGCCCGATGAGCACGAATCCATCGTGGATCCATCTTGACTCCATCTAGTTCTCCTGGATCCGACGGCCCCGTAGGCTTTAATGCCAGGTCCGATCCGGATCTTCCTTCAGATCCAGTTGATCTAACCCTTTATGTTCCATACTTCGCTTGATCTGGATCCGCACATCATCCTTGGACATTGCGGCGAAGTCGACCTCCCTCAACTCGTACAGCACGGCTGCGTAGATAGTATAGTCTTCGATAAATCGACTGTAATAATTCAAGCTGCCCAGAAAAGATTGCATCGATCTCAGCGATCCAGGAAACGCTAGATCCGTTAATGCCGCTAGATCCTTAGGATTCGCCTCCAGTCCACTTTTTGAAACGCGATGACCCAGATATTCCACTTTATTCATACCCCAGAAACTCTTCACCACACTGATCGACAGGTTCCATTTATCACACGCCTCCAGTAGGGCGTCCACTCGATCACATAGTTGATCCCAGCTACCCGCTGGTATGAGGATGTCATCGATATACGATCTGCGTCCGATCACTGATGGCTTGTCGGATCATCGGCCTCTCCCACTTCAAACACATCTGTGGATCTTGGATCTGATCCAGGAGATGGGATCCGGGTGAATCCATATAAGGCGTTGTCGATCAGACGTTGGTAGATCTGCGGCGCATTCTTCAAGCCGAACGGCATACGATTCCATTCGAATAGTCCGAATGGGGTAACGAAAGCTGAGATCGCTCGAGCTCGATCTGTCATAGTCACCACCCAGAATCCACTGGCCATATCTAAAGAGCAATACCACAGGACTTTATCCAGATCCTCCAGAAGATCGTTGATCAGGGGCATAGGGTAGACCATCAGTTGAGTAAGACTATTGACTAGGCGATAATCAATACACAGCCTGATGTCCACCCCATTTTTCTTCACGATCACCACGATCGGTGAGGCCCAGGGTGATCTGGAATAGCTGATCATCTTAGCTGATAATAATCCCTTGATCAGATCTGATAACTTCTCGCGGAATCGAGGTGCGATCTTCCTCACTCGTTGGGCGATTGGCCTAGCATCTCCCACATCGATATCACACACCACACCTCTCGCGGCCGGCGGTAGAGCATTTCCCTTTCCGATGAGAAGATGTCGATAGTTCCAGATCTTCTGACGTAATCGTTCGATCTCCGCCGTAGTCTGGATCCCCGGATCTCCAACTTGGATATCCTCAACCTTCACCTCATCCGTGGTGGGGTTGATCTCTGGAAGGATCGCCATCTCTTCATCTACATCTTCCGCATACAGATCATTACCTTCATGGTAATGTACCTCCGGCTCTGGATCTGGGGAATTTCTTCGATCCTCCGGGGACGCCTCCTGTATCGGGGTGGATAACTGTCCGGGTGGAACTCTTTCAGCTGATCCTCCAGTCACTGGATCCAAATCGTCCGCCTTTACCTGATCCATATTTTGGTTTGTCACCTCGGTCTCTATCGGTTGGATCAGGGTCTGATCCTGCGGATCTATTCCCGCTGATGTTTGATCTTCGGTCGTCAACACTGGTTTTACCTGTATCTGCGAGATCTCGGGTCGTTTCAGGATACCACGAGGTGCTGGGTAGGAAGGTCGATCCACCGTCGGCTCTGTTGATTCCATCAAGATCTCATCATGCTCGGATCTCCCCTCCACCGTGGCTTCCAGAGCCAGATTTTGCCATTCCATATACCGACGTGACCCCACCGAGACAAATCCTGGCATCCGGGGAATGTGATCACCCGATAGCCAGATCCCAACTCTCACATCTTCTTGCAATATAATCGCCTTATCGCTCACGTTGGTGATCTGCAGATACCGTCTCTTCCCAAGGCCTTTTACCACCGTAGGTACCCAACGATCCCCCCGGGTAACCCAGAACTTCTCGTGATCTGACATCCGGAGATGTAGTTGAAGTTCCACTGACTGTCCGATCTCGATCTGGATATGTTCTCCAACAGTTACCAGCCTGGCCTTGTCGTTGTAGAGCTGTCGACGCCCACTAAGTTGGATCCGCACCTCATCAGGTAAACTTATAGATCCATAGGCCAGATCCAGTCGGATCCCCGCCGGTACCATGAAATCCATACCCAGGATGGCGTCTTGACCTGCTAAATCTCCAACCCAAATATCGAAAAAGTAAACCAGCGATCCAGCCATCGTGATCTTGATCCGGGTTCTCCCTTCTGTCCTGTAAACACTTTCACCAATCCCAACGCAATCTTGGATCTGGCTCGTATCGATATAGCACCCAACCTTACGAGCAAAGGCCGCATCCACTATGGACACTTCGGCGCCTGTATCTAAGAGCAAGATCCCTTTCTCATTGTTGATCTTACCAGTGATCTTGGCTTGTCGGAACCATTTTCCCGGGGCATAGTGTTTCCAATATCCCCGAGATTCTCCTGGCAAGAGATCCATAACTTCGGATCTTCGGATCTCCTTGATCTGACTTGGCTTTTGAATCACTGGTGTATCCTCCTGATCTGTGGGCTGGAACCACAGATCTGGATCCCGTTGCTTCCAATAACCCCTTATCTCTCCTGGGTGGAGATCCACCATCATGGTCACCTCGGATCTGGAGTAATCATCCGCCTGGCGGACACTTGAGATTGCGACAGCATGGTTTCCATTCAGATCACATGTATTATCGCGTAGATCTGGGATCCTATTACCCTGATCTACCGATTTCTTGTTCACAAATGCATAGATGCAATATCTAGAGCGCTCGGCTCGTACCGGATTCCAACCCGGCGAGCGTCCTAGTTTAACATCTTTTCCGCAGATTCCGGAAGCATACCTGCATGTTTGGCTGGGTTGAACCATTGGCGGATCTGGTTGTAGAACTCTTCCATAGGGCATTTTCCCATATCATGTAATTCCCCGCACCCCCGGCACACAAAGAGGCAGTGATCTGCTGGATGTCCTCGCTTGCCACACTTCTGACAAGTAAGGCGTCTCCAGCATCCTAGATCTGAATGCTTCTTGGATCCACAGTGCGAGCAACGGTTCCGATCGGATCCGCCGCTCTGGATCCGGGATCTGTGATCTGGTGGGGTTTGATCTGTCGACTTGTGGGTGATTGGTACTTGCTCGACCTTCTCCATACCAGATTCCACTTTTGGAGTGACATCCTGCTCAGCTGCCAGGTAGATCCGCCGATGATTGTCTCCATCCGAGTCAGATCCATCCGATCCGTCGGATCCAGACTCAGATTCAGACTCCATGGTCCGGATCTGCACCGCGCGGACATGTTTCGTCGTAGCTGCAGGTGCTGGATTAGTCGCTTTCTGCCGGTACTTGCTAGATCCGAATGCGGCTTTCTTCTGCCTGCTCTTTGCACGTTCACGGGCTCGTAACACTTCTTCCAGATCATCCGCGTCGGATAGTCGTAGCAAGTCAGCCTGTCAGCTAGATCTTGATCTTCCAAAGTTTCGATATAGTGATCCACATGTTCGCGTCGATCTTTCGCATTACCATCCTTGATCTTCAACTTTGCACGTAATCCGGCGACATTCAGACGGTAAAGATAATCGAGGGGAGATTCTTCTGGTCGACGTCGAGCGTGATAGTATTGTCTAGCCACTGATACCCCCAATCCGCAGTACTGGATCTGGAAAGCTCGAAGCAGATCCGACCATTTGTTACGGGTGGATCTGCTTAGTTGTCGATACCAATTCTTGGCGGATCCAGCCAATAGATCCGCAAAGGTCAAACATTTTTCTTCATCGGAGGCTTGATCTCGCATGAACGCCGATTTCACTTTGCCAATCCACGCTCTGGCCCGATCTCATCTTGACCTTTCCCCGTGAATTCCTTGAGGTCTGAGATCGCGGAGATCTGGACTCTCTGGATCATGGTTGATCCGGCTGATCCGGTCGTAGCGGTCGCGACCGTCGCTCGAGCAGCCGCGGGGAAGTCGATATCGTCTGGATCATACTCCCATCGAGATGTGCTACGTTCAGATCTCACAGATTCCATATCTACATCTTGTGATCCTGGATCCTGAATCTTCGTCGCTCCTTGATCCATGATCGGCCCTCGCTGTTCCGCCAGGAATCTACTCATGGCTGCTTCGAAATACTTCTGTAAGGTGCCTGATGAGGCATCTGACGTCGTGGCTGCTGTGATCTGGTCTTCGGAGGTCGGGATCGTCCTTGAGCGGCCGGATCTCGGCTGATTCCGACGTTGGATCTTGGATCTCGCCTCCAGCATTGAAGTACCGGAGGGTCCCAGAGACATTCGCTTTGGTTCCGATGAGAGATCTGATTCGTCCTCGGCAGCCGAGGCGTAATGTGATGAGGACGTTTGGCGATCCGTAATACTTGCCGGAGGTGATGGCACTGGATCTGTGATCTGGGGAATCTCGCCGACGAGGATCTTGAGCTTGGAGAATAGATCCTTGGTGGCAGTCTGGATCACCTTGAGATCTAGATCAAAGACATCATCCGCATCGAAAGCTCCCGTGGTCATTCCTGCTTCCTTCAACAGTCGTAATAAATCCTTGACAGCTTCTAATTTGTTGGCAGTCTTGATCGGAGCTGATACGGGTTCTCTTGGATCTCCGACCTGCTTCAGCCTCAGGATCCGCATCACGGGATCTCGATCCAGGAACTCGCGAAGTTCTTTGTGGTAGAATAGATTCTCCAGATCTTCGTCTGACCAGCCTTGTCCCGATCTGGATCTAGGTTTAGATCCGATCTGATCTTCGTCGTCAATCTCTGGAGCCTTCATCTTCTTCCGCGTTAGCCTCTTCTTCGGCTTCTTCTTATCGGATCTAGAGACTGGAAGATCCTGGATGGATATGGTGAAGGCTCAACTGGAGATCCGACCAATTTGTACGGTTCCACTTTCGCCTTCCCTTGTTTTGTTGACGGATCTCGACTTACGTCGAGATCCGTCGGGGCCCCGTGGGGACCTGTGGAGGTAGAGGTTTTTCTTCTAGATCTGGATCTGGATCCAGATCGCCCTCTCTTCCGTCAGCGGAGTTCCTCCTAGCGCTCTGCTGATCCGCGGATCTTGATTCATTCAGCGGCATCATCGTCGATCCGAGGTCCGATGACGCTTGTTCCCCTTGTTCAACCTTCACTTGAACATCTTCTTGAGACTCACGGTGAAATCCCGAGTCACCAACAGATCCGGGCACGCGCACCATTGTGGTGTAGCGGGATCAGCAAAATCTGCGAGATCGCTAGATCCAACTTCCCACCAATGCCCGGACACCGACTAACGAAGGGGGTCCTCCGATGATCCGTGATCTGCTGAACTTGCTCACCTTGTGTACCCGTCGGTTGGGCTGGATCTTCCTCTCTTGGTGACTGCTAAGTTGCTCGATCGGTGTTAGTTGAACGTCTTGGCGTGACGTTGGGGTCGTAGAGTAGCGTGGGAGTCTTCACACCACTCGCCAGTAGTAGATCCGGAGTCCAAGCGATTAGATCGAGCTTGGATCCGACGGCCTAGATCTGGATCCGGCCTTGTAGTAGTTCCTTTGTAGTAGATTACCCTTTACGCGGGGTCCTTTGGTTGCTTGGCGCTTCCTATAGCGCGATCTTGATCGTTGAGAAACCGAGGATCTACCGGCTAAGCAATTAATACCGGGATCTTGGATCTGCACTTAGGGTAAGATACTAGGAGGTTGGATCTAGCCAATATATTATCTAGATATTATCAACCACCCTAGATCTATACACCTAAATCGCTATTAATACCGTAGGGCCAATGTAGTTCCCGTTTCCAGGCGCGTAGCGAAGCACTTGTGTCGTACGATGCAAATTCGGTTCTGATTTAATGTTAGGACCTATCCCATCCTGTATCCTATCCTTAACGACACATCGACTGATTACGCTATCCTGATTCTTGTCCTTTCTTGTCCTCACCATCATAGCAGTCGACATCTTTGCAGATCACCTTGGATCTGAACCATAAACATTAGATCACTAGTCGCAATGTTGTGATCTGGCCTTCTCTTCTCTCCAATATCGTAATCATCCACCATAATGTCCAGATCACACGTCTCCCGAGTCAGATCATGCCTTAATAAAGCTAGATCGCGCTGATCCAATCTCAGGTCAGCTAGATCTCCTTGATCTGGTTGATCTAGGGTTTCCGTGTATGATCCGGTGACAATACTTCGTGATAATCATAATTATAACATATCCGAGCTTATTCCATGCCGTCAATCCCCCAATCATCGTTCATCTTTGCCATAATATCCCTAGATCCCGGATCACTCGGATCCGCCTATGGATCTAGGTTCATGAGCCTTGATCCACATTCCCCGAATAGACCCACATATGTGAACCGATCTGGTCTTCACGGATATAGATTATAGCCTAGATCTGGACATCTAGGCTTAGATCACCAGTTTCCACAGATTATATAACCCATATTACAATCACGCAAGTCCCACATCATCCATATCCACACGAGATCTTCCCAGCTCTTCGGATCTGGATACATGCATAGATCGTATGCCAATACATCTATCACGTCCCACCCAGCGTGTCGCTGATCTCCATCAATCTTATCCATCAACTGGATCCACAACCAGATCCACCCACATCAGCTCGTCATCTACTCCAATCACATCACGTCAGGTCCGATCACGTCCAAATCGGATCTTTCCTGGATATTCCAATGCCAAATCTTTCAGATTCACTTCACCACAGAACCCTTAGATATCAATCTGTTGGTCTCGACTGGCATACTGCTTCAATCGCAGTTTTCTAGCCAGTGTAGAGCTCACCGCCGAGATGTTTGCTCCAGTGTCCAGCAATATTTTGACGCGTCTGTCATTCACCGCGCCCATTACGAGTGCGCGCATCCGAACTCGGCGGTCAAACTTCTGTGACGACCACCAGCCGAGTCGCTCACCCCGAAGTAACTTCACCACTCGCGGTCTGGGTGTCACACCATCATACCGCCGAGTCGCCGCTGCACTCACCATCGCCGAGTCGTCTTCATCCGACTCCTCGGATTCACGTTCATTACCGTCGCTATCACACATTCCTTCGTCCGTTCCAGCCAATCCCTCGGGCCATCTCGCTTCCGCTACGAAAGCGAACACGAAGTTCGCCACCACAGGTTCAGCTGACTGTGGCGGCCCGGAAAATTCCAACCCAGTCAATGTTGGCGGGCTGCCGAGTTTAAATCACTCGGCGTGTAGAGATCTTGGAGTTCTTCTGGGACTTTGGATTTATCAACGTTATTCTTGACGAAGGAAGCCAGCTTTTCATAGCGGCGGAAGAGTTCACATTGGCCGACTTCCAGAACTTGCAACATATCCGACAAAGTGAGCCGAGTGGCCCATGCCCCCACATGCGGCGCAAGGACCATATTGCTGGCGTTCCCTCGAGGTGTCCCGACGATCTCGTCCCTCAGTCGGTCCTCTGAATGATCTAGCCGAGTTCCTCGGGGTCCTAGTCGAGTCGCCTCGGTCACTGGTGAACCCGGCATCGACGTAATCTGTGTCATCTTCCGACTCGGCGTCTCATTCTGACCACGTGCACTGTATTCATCCGAGTCTTCAGAATCATATAGCTCGGCGTCTCGGCTTAGTTGGCCCCGGCTTGTTTCGGTGTGTCCTGTTGATCCGTAAAGTTCTTCGACGACATAATCCGCAGTATTTATCCGTCGATCCCGACTCTCTTCTCGGCGTCGATCATTTCTACGGTCTTCTCGGCGTGTCATCTCGGCGGCCGTCGCGTCTGTCGTCTCGGCGTCGATCGTTCCGTCGGTCGCCTCGGCGCATTTCATCTCGGCTTCTTCCTGAAACTAGCCGATCTCGTTGTTTCTTCCGCTTTTCGCCCAGAATCTTCTTGTTGATGATCTGCTCGACTAGGTGGATATCATTTAGCTGAAGTGGGTACAGCATGTCCATGATGTCATCGTCACCGCGATTCAGAAGGAACTGCTCGACATGGTCTGCAGCGTTGGCTCCACCACGCTCGTACTTAATCTTCGCCGTTCGCACATACCCATTTAGCCGAGTCAAGAAGTCGCAGATCGTCTCTTTATCCTTGCGCTTAGCCGAGTAGTATCGCATCCTGGCCGATTGGTCAAACTGTGAGCAGTAGTAATCCAGGAACGCCTTGCTCAGCAGGTTCCACCGCGTTTGGGTCTTCCTCGGGAGTTGGCGATACCAACTTTTCGCCGTTCGGCCGAGGCTGAGCGAGAAGGGTTCGCACCAAGAGTCTTGGGGCATACGTGTGCCTTTCATTTCGTAGATGAACCTCTTCAGCCATTGTAGCGAGTCATCGGATCGATATCGCCGGCCGTCGAACTGGGCTATCTTGTCCAAGGAGACATGCGACCTCAATTCCAGATACTGGGATCCTCCCTGATCACCCCTGTCGTTGCTGAGGTGATAGATCTGGTCTTTGACCGTTTCATCTCGGCTTGGGCGGTAACCATGGTCATCGTCGGAACCTTCTTCCGCTTCAGCCGAGTTGTCTTCTTCGTATTCCCACTTATTGCGTCCTAGCCGAGTTCGACTCTTCTTCAGACTCAGCATGTGCGAGTCTTCGAAGTACGGCGTCCCTGCTGTCGCCCGAAACTGCTCGCCGTTCTTCGTCTCGGGTGTCTTTATCATCGCGATCTTACTTGGGTTCGTCGCTGGTTGGCCACCCTTGGGGCCCTTCAGGTATGGGGTCTTACTCGGGATTTCGCCGGGTTGAGACTCCATTCCGCCGAGTTGATACCCTGCTCCGCCGAGTTGGGGGCCGCCATCAGAAGCTGTCAATAGCCGGGGTTTGATCTGCACTCCGAAAGCTTTCCTCAGCTTTCCCCTCCAACGTAGCGGCTACACGCTAGCCAAGTCAGGATTCCAATCACTTAGAATCCACGGACTCGGCCGACCGGTGACCCGGAAGCCCATTGCTTTTAACAGCAGTATAGTCGTCTCGGCTACTTCCGCGGTGTCGGACAACTCCATTGGCCCAGCCAGCAAAGGCCCCAGTGATGGCCATCTCGCCTGCGCCAACGGGACTGGGGCGATTAACTTCATCCATTCACTATCTCTCACCATCTCTCCGCCGAGTTGCGCTAACACCTTGTTTGCACTCGGCGTATCCGCATTTCGTGTCGCTCTCGGAACAAGTGGCGGACGTTCCCTTTGAGCGACACCTAGATCTTCGTCGTCCGCATCTTCACCGAACTCAGCAGCCAGGTTTCGCTCCACTGGACGCGGAACCCCCATCCGGCCCACTTGGAGCGATAATTCCCCAACTTCGCCGAGTAGCTCAGCTGTCGTTTTCACGTAGCCGAGCTCGGCCTTTTCTTCATAGTCTTCCTCATCCTTCTCTTCATCACTTGCATGACCTTGGGCGTCCTCCTCCTCAAACTGGACACTGCGAGATCCGTCCGCCGTCGCGTCCATCATCATCGCAATTGCCGAGTCCGCCGAGTCGGCAAAACTCACCGCGCTTACCCCCGCGTGGGGAGAGCCCTTGGCCGTCGCCGGGCTATCTTCACGTAGCGTGCTCGTTCCCTTAGTCATCCTTCTTCTTCTTCTTCTCTCTTCTTCTTGTTTGCTCGAAACTTGGTTACTTTGGTACCTGCGAAAAACAAGCGCACCCCTGTTCCCGGGTCGCGGCACCAGTTGTGGTGTTGCAGAACGCACAAATCCGTCAGATGTGGGTTAATATAACGCAACCACAACAATCGCCGAGTTAGGTCGGCGTTTGTTGGCCTGCGCTGGGTTGTCCCCTAGCGGTTCGGCCCTTCCGGGACAGCTGGTGTCTCGCTTCCGCCGAGTACCAACCAACCAAGCCAGCCAATAATACGTGATCCCGTGCCCTCCACCAAAGGATGGACGACGGCGCGTTAGCACTTTTACGGGTCACCGAGGCAAAGGCTACTCGGCTGAAAGAGTAACGGTACCCGGGCTGTACGGTATACCGACCCGCCGAGCTCGGCGGGGTTTGTTCTTCGCGCTTGGCGAGACACGCCCTTCCCCGGGCCAACCTAATCTCTTGGCGCTACCAGTCAGAACTCTACAAGCTATGCCTCTCGAGTTCTGACGGCAGACATAATCCGGCCCGTGCAGGGACTTACCGGAAGAGTGTACACGTGTTCTGGACCTAGAAAATTCTGCTCTGTTTAATACTAGGGGCTTAAGCCCCTTTTCTGATTCCTAATTGGTTCCTATACAAATATCTAGTGAAATAGAGTCGCTATAGATCTCGCCGACCCTTCAGCCCAGTCGATGCGACTGTTCCCGGCTCTCTCGATGGTCGTTGGCTCCTGCGCCTGGTCGCATCTTCTTCCGGTAGCTCTGAAGGTACCATAGCCGAGTCCTTGAACTCAGCTTCTTCCTCTAAGAAGTCTTCAGCCGAGTCCGTACCGTGGACCACCACTCCTAAGCTGCTTTTAAAGCCGAGTTCTGGTGCGTCGCAATCTTGTACCGTAGGCCACGGCTCCTTAGACTCAGCCAAGGGCCAAACTTGATGTTCGCTACATCACAGGCATATTGGTGTTTGTCTGCCGTTTGGGCAAGATGGTGCATCTTGCTCCGGTACGTGACAAGGTTACCGGGAAACAAGCTGCGCAGCTGTTCCTAGATAGCGTGTTTCGCTATCATGGTCCACCAGAGACCATAGTCTCGGACAGAGACCCGCGTTTCACGGGTGCGTTCTGGGACACCCTATTCCAATTGTTGGGAACTAAGTTGATGATGTCAACTGCGGACCATCCGCAGACGGATGGTCAGACGGAGCGCGTCAACCGCGTGCTCGAAGATACTCTGCGCAGTATCTGTGCGGAAGCACCTCTGTCCTGGTCGGACCAGCTTCCTATGGTTGAGTTTGCGCTCAACAATGCGGTACACGCATCAACGGGGTTTACCCCGTTCTACTTGAATGGGTTACGACACCCCCAGGTGCCACTAACCTTGTGGGGAGGCACCGATGCCTCGATCGTAAGTGGGGGAGAGGCTCGGAAAGCCTTTTCCTCTCTGGTCTCTGAAATAGAGCCAGAGTCTTAAAGAAGACAGTTGTCGTCTTTTATAGACGACAGGCTGACGCTAATCAGCCGGGTTAAAGATGCAATGGCATCAGCCCAAGACAAACAGAAAGAGCACTCGGATAAGAAAGGAAGAGGAAATTTAACTGTTTTTAAAGTGGGTGAATTAGTACTGTTATATACTAAGAATTTACCTATAAACTTGGTTAGCTCCGTAGGGAGCAACAAGTTGAAGCACCGCTTCATTGGACCCTTTGCGGTCCTGGCCAGACATGGCGCGGCGTACACCATTGACCTCCCAAAGTCAATGGCGACGCACCCGACGTTCTACGTGGGGCGTCTTAAGCAGTATCACGATCCGCTGGGTCTTCCTTCTCGGACGGAGGAAGACCAAGGTGAGAACTCACCTACTCGAAACGAGGCTGAGTCCTCTGGACAACCGGAGCTGCCGGTGTCGAAGCCTGTGACTGATACACAGGCTGGTACCCACAAGAGTCATACGAAGGGTATGATGATACCGAGTGGGAAGAACTTGGGTAAGAGCTATACCCATAAGCCGAGTGGTACGAGTACCCCTGCGGCTCATAAGAGGGCATACGACCATGCACCTCATGGCTTAGAACGTCTAAGCCTCGACGGAGCTCCTTCAAAGCAGCAGCCGGAGCTCGGCGGTCAACGCGCCCATGGAGCTCATGAGTCTCACGACCAAGAGCGTTCAAGTCTTGGCGGAGGACCTCAAGGGCCCCCGGCTTGCCAGCCTGAGAGGCAACCGACCACCAGGTCCAAGCCCAAGGGCTATCTCGATTGCATAGACGCGATCTCGAAGCTGAGGGACCTCGTCGCTTAACAGGGACCCCACAGAGTCCCGACCCGAAGTTGAGGATCCAGAAGGATACGGCTGAGAGGGAGCCTCGTACTCAAATGCGTGCGAGAGCTCCTCCTGCCCTCCTTGATCGGAACGGCGAGCTCCACTACCATGTGGAGCGGGTCGTCCAAGAGCGGCGGCGCTCTGGGAAGCGCCAGCTGCTAGTGAAGTGGCGGGGTTACCCCTCGTCACAGAACTCGTGGGAGCCGGAAGACCGACTCCGGGTTGACTGCCCGAAGGCTGTTGAGATTTGGGATCAACAGCCGGAGTGTAAGTAGTCCGCGGCTTCTTAGCCGCCTTACGGTGTACGGTCCCTGGGTTGACGGAACCGTACCCGCGCTCATCTTGAGCGCTGGACTTAGACTGCTGTCTGAGTCCCTCCATGACGGAGTGGAGTTGCCGCTTAGCGATTAAGTGGGCAAACTCAATACAAAGATCGCGCTGGTCCAAGACATAGGACAGCAGGCGATCTTCTCGGAGTTCTTTTAACTCCTGAACTGTAACGTTCTTCATAGAAACCCATCTCCAGAACAGGTCTTCTGCCTGGGTCTGGGTTGTGGTGTTCTCGGGCTGTACCCAAGGGTACCCCCAGATGGGGAAGAGCCCACCACGGTCTTCCGGTTTCTTCCGAAGACTTGTGAATTCCTTAAGAGGAATTCGGTGTGGTGCAAGCAGCACACACCTAGCGGCCTCGATGTCGTTGACAAAGAGTGGTTCGTCTTGAACCAAGGCACGCTCATAGGCGCCACGTGAAGTGCGCCCATGGTTTAGACCACGAGGGGCCTTGAGGTGCTCCAAGAACATGGGAGACCCAGACCCCGCATCCGGTGGGTAGTATCCGCGAGGATATGTGGTGAAGCGGATAATAAGTTTTCCGACTTCAATCTTGTCCCGTCAATCAAGGTCGCGAGTAACTCCTCTCTATGGTGATCCTCGATATAGTGACATTCACTATAATGACCAAGTGAATGCGTGCGCCATCATCCCCTTCCAAGACGATTGTACCCACGCGATATCGATCTTGACAGGTAAATATTGATCTTGACTTTATTATAGGTATTATGAAGCCAGTGCAGTATGGATAGCCACAGATGGGAAGCATAGGACATTAACCATTAATTCAGAGTTGTTTTTACCTTCTACTACACAAGTCTTCCTTCTTCTTCGCTATTCCGGGTAGGGATATACAAGATTGGCCCTCCCGACGTCACGCAGGATCAAGATCGACACTAAGTAGAATCCCTACGCCCAGATTGCTTGGCTGGACGTTCGTCAACCCTCAAATCTCAAGACCCCGCTATAGGAAGCGGCAAGCACGTATTGGAAACATTGGATTAAGGTCACACACCGACCACAAGACCCCCCCGAGCTAAGATTGACACTGGTCAGAACAAGATCGACCAAGTACAACCAAGATCAAAGCTTAATAACTACACGGCGCAGCGAGTAGAAGTATCCCCGCTGCTGCCACCTCTCCCGCTGTCCTGTCAGACAGCAAGATCGACAACGAGCGCGTCTAATCGAGATCACCCGAGGAGCGATCTAGTCCCACCGACGGGTACACAAGGTGAGATCAAGCAACTTCACGGAAGATCGGAGTACCCCCTCCGTTAGTCGGCAGTTCGGGCGCAGTGTGCAAGAGGACTCCTGCGATCTTGCGATTTCGCAGAACCACTTCGCCACAGATACACCAGCGTGGGAGGCGCAGGAGCGCCTTGCAGTTGAGCAGCTTGATAGCGCTCCTGCTGCTCATCGAGATCGTTAGAGATCTCTTGGGGCTCGGTAATTGCCCCCTCCTCTTCTGCCTCATCCGAAGAAGAGTCGAATAGACTGTGGTAGTCTTTCGAGAAAGCAGACTCACGGGGAGGAGTCTGAGGGTCCGCGCGCTTCTTAACAGCAACAGCACCCCCATCAACCCGTTTTGAAGAAGCTGCTTTCGCAGCTTGGGCTCGAGCCTTGCCTATGGCTAAGGTAAGGTTCTTGGCAGGCACGCTCCTCGAAGCTGCCTTTGCCTCAGATGATTCAGCATCACGTGCAGGAGCGTCCTGTGAAGGAGCATCCTGAGAAGGAGTTGGATCCTTGGTGGATCCAGGAGAGTCCCCATCAGACTCTGATCCCGTGATCATAGGGATATCGAATACAGGGGACTCTGCCCCAGGACTGTGGTCCCGATAGGTGAACCGAGGGTTCGGCCTATCGTCGGGCGACAAGGAGCGCGAGCGACTGCGTCGCGGGCTCCCTTCTTGGCTGGCAGCAGCAGCGGTACGCTTGCTGGCTGGCTCGGAAGCCGCCTTGCGGGCTTCCTTACGCGGAGCGGGCTTGTCTTTCGACTTGGCCTTAGCATTCTTCGACTCGCGGTCTTAGACTTGGAAGGAGCCGAAGCGCCGTGGGTGCTTGCCTTCTTTGGCATCTTGAGGAGGTTGACGTGGAAACCTCGGGATGTCTTGCTGCTCGCGCAAAAGGCTGAATGAAAGCCTTAAGCCACAACCGTGGCTCGTCGATGGGTATCGACAAGGACAGGAAAGAGAGCGGCGCTCTCTTCCTAGCTCCTCATTGGTTGGGGGTGTTTCCAACTAAGTGGGGGAGGATGTAACGGGGTTACATGAGGGGACCCTAGAAAGGGTACCGCCTCTAGAAGTATATATACTTCTGGGAGTATTCGTTTTAGATACTCACTCGTGGGTGGTGTGGACCACACCACTGCCACGTAGGTCTGGTGGCTGAGGGCCAACCAATAGCATTTGACCTAACTTTTATATCCATATTAAGGAAAGATTATAGTTAAGTAGGAGTTTGTATTACAGGCCAAATGGACCTAATTAACTATTAATAAATCAGTCTCAAACTTACGCTAAACTGGGTATTAACCCTTTTAGCCCGAGATTCTGTATCCTACAGAATATGTAATATGACAGTTGGAAGTAAGTCGCAAACTTACATACTCGAATGGCGACAGATATTCTCCGCATATGAAAGTTTGTATATGTGGAGGTGGGACAATTTATCAGTCAGGATCGGAGAGGGGGAGATAGACGGGCATTAATCCTCTGGCATAGAAAAGACAGTATAAAGTGACCGGAGGTTTCAGAATTCTATTGGCATCCCATCATCACGCGCCCTCCACCACACGCTGATGCAACTCATTTCGTGACTTCGCCCAGCAATGACGGAGTGGATTGACCCGAAGGAGTTCAAGGGCCTGTGGCGCGCGCTGGTCAAGGCCGGGTGGAAAGCAAGACCGCCTTCAGGTCTGGACACGGAGCACACCTACGTAAAGCCAGAGTGAAAGGTCGGCTTCGAAAGGATAAGGCTGGGGAGGAGTACTTCGTTGGTGCGTATTTCCAGCTGTACATGTGATTATGGCTTTGCTAACGATGAATGTACCAGGTTCACAAGCGCTATGGGCCTATGCTAAGCGAGAGGGATTGATACAGTCACTACTCTCTCCTCTGCGAAGCAAATGCCCACACCACCCCTGTCAACTGGCGCTCTGGAGGACACAGCAGCGGATTCAGAACAAGCTGGAGTCGTCAATGTGACTGTGCCGGTGGATACAGAACAAGCTGGTGGCATGGACACCACTGTGCCGGCTGATACAGAAGAAGGTGAAGACATGGAGGATAGTGTGGCGACAAATATAGATCAAGATACTGCAGTACTTACGAATGATGAGAATTCTCTTGACGCTATGAGAGCGAAGAGGTTGTATGGACCTGTCGATGCGGACGATGTAACCATCAGTGAACGTTTGTTAGTGCCTGAAGAAGAAGTCGAGTCTGTCAGCGATCCTGTTGACGCCCCTGTCGATTTATCGGATTCCTATGAAAGCGAAGTGGAATCAGATGACGAGTTTGAAGATGAACGCAGCGAATTCATACAAGATGACATGGTAATGCGCGCAATGCTGCTACTGGTTGGGAAGTATACGATCAACACCACAGTGGTAAGTCTGCCGAGTATGCCGTTTTTTCAGCCTCTCCCTATTCTGTAGCAGGTGGATATTCTAATGTGTCACTTTTATGATTCTGTACAATTCTGAATACAGGAAACCTGCAGCTTGAGTGAGCGGCCGACTTATACAGAGGATCATGGGTGTTGCAGCTGCTCAACACGCCAAACAGCTTGAGGCTTACGCCAAGGATCCCACCAAGAAAGTGCAGTCTCTAGAAGTCTTGATTGAGAAGCTGACGAAGACGAGGTCTGCAGCGGGGCTGCCGTAGCTTTGCGTCAGAGGAAGACGTACGACTCAGAGAGTCAAAGGGAGGGTTCTATCGGAGAACCCAAGCACAGTCCGTAGGACTAGATAAAATGCAAACTGAATGTATTGATCTTGTGGCTCTGCCGCTTACGGTGCGAATACCTGCACCTCACTATAGCCTATAGCTAACGCTAGATACTAGCTCAATGAGTGGACCTGAGGCCACACTCTTCAACAGAGGTAACCCTTGTGTCGTACAGACGAAAAGGGTAACCTCACGTGTAACCCCGTTACACTCTCCCCCATCAAACTGAGGAACACCCGTGTTCCTCCAGTTGAGGTCACACCACGTCACGTGGCGAATCTTTCTGCTCAACGAGCACATTCTCAAAACTGCACATACACATGCCCGCAGCCCCTGGGTCTCTAGACCACAGCTCACAGCCTTCGCGCGCCAGCGCTTCTTCGTCAGGGCATAGCCCAAGTGCATCGCGTCTCTCAGTGAGAGAATACTACACCTCGTATCGTCGCCGCCACGGTATACAGCCCGTGGCACCTACGCAAGGCGACGCGCCGCCATCAACTGGTCAGGGACCAAACACCTAATACGGTTTAGTGCCCGAGGACGAGCTCGACTACGAGGAGAGCACTGGGGGCTCACCCTCGCGTATGTCGGAGGTCTCGGCACCACGCTCACCAGAGCAACGGCAATTACGAACGCCGAATCCGTTCCCCGAACGACCATCGCCGCTGAGATCCCTATACGGTGGATCAGCGCTATCCTCACGCGAGGAAGGGGAAATTCCTGAGGCCAACATCATTACCAATCCGTTGGATGAGGCCCAGGGCCAACAGTTGGAACAACAGCGTGGTGCTTCACGCTCCAACATTCCGGAGGCTCGACCATTGGTGAGCGATGTTGTCAAGAAGGCGCCTCGACCTGCCGCGGTGTACCGGTAGATACCGGTACGACCTTCACTCAGTGGCACCACAAGCATTCCCGTGATTACGTGAAGCTGATTACGGGACAAGTGTTTACGCTACGGTCGTGCGTGGGTACAAGATTGTGGGTACAAGATGGGCGTTGACGTGGCAGTGGCTGATTGGCTGGGGTAGCTCAGTATCCAGTTAGAAATCCAGTAGTGTGTATACAGGTAGGACATCCAGTAGGCTTAGAGGTAGCAGGCAGTTTGCGAACTAAGGACCTAAATCAATCACTTTGCATTTTATCATCTAGTGCTCAAACGACCTTGACTTTTGGTTATGAGCCCAAGCCCCGTTTTCCCTGCCCAAGACTCAGACTACGCCTTCGCCATGGACACTGCCTCGACGATGACCTCCCGCATCAACAAGTTCGACGGAACTAACTTCCACACGTGGAAGTTCAAGATGCGCATGGTGCTCGAGGAGCGTGACCTGTGGGAAGTGACAAGTGGAGAGATCAAGCTGGAGCACTGCACCACTGCGATGGACCAATCGACATTCAAGAGGAAGTCTCGCAAGGCGCTGGCGATCATCTGTCTCGCGATGGAGGATTCGCAGTTGCCGCTGGTTCGGTCGGCCAAGGATGCGTATGATGCATGGTCAAGAATGGAAGGACACTTCGAGAAGAAGAGTTTGGCCAACAAGCTCTTCCTTCGTCGACGTTTCTTCACGACGATGATGGGCGAAGGTGATGATGTGCTGAAGCACATTAACAAGGTCAAGACGCTGGCGGAACAGCTCGACGCAGTGGGCGCTCCGGTCAGCGAGGACGACTTGGTGATCACGCTTCTGGCAAGTCTGAGTGAGTCGTACCAGTTCCTCATCACGGCATTGGAGTCGAGAGCCGACTCGCTGACATGGGAACTCGTGACGTCTTGGCTGCTGCATGAGGACTTGAAGCGCAAGGAACAAGGTGGCGGTACTGAAGGAACCGCGTACGGTCAAGCGTTCATGACAAGCGGTAACGGGAAGAGCAAAGGACGGCAGGCACAGAAGACTAGTGCCTGCCACTATTGTGGCGAACAAGGACATTGGATCGCCAAGTGTCCTGTACGGATCCGCGAGAACGCGGAGCGGCAGAGGCCGCAACGAGCGAACGTCGCCGATGATGATGAAGACTGCGGCGACTACCTGTTCTCGGTTGGTGGTGGGACCTCCAAGTCGAGTGAAGTTTGGCTGGTCGACTCGGGTGCGACGCAGCACATGACGTACTCGAAAGAGTACATGAAGAACTACAAGAAGATGACTCCGGTGGACGTGCACCTCGCGGACGACGGAGTGGTTCAAGCGGTCGGCAGTGGCGACATTGTCATGTCGATGAAGACTCCACGTGGAATCAAGAAGGGTGTGCTCACGAAGGTGTGGCACATCCCTAAGTTGTCGCGCAACCTGTTTTCGGTCGGGAGGTTCACCAAAGATGTTGGGCCCGTGACGTTCGAGCGCGACGGGTGCTTCGCCGAGACGAAGAAGATCAAGTGGCAGCTCGGAGCGCGTGAAGGCAAGGGACTGTTCAAGCTGTGCATGACTCCGATCATGCCTGACGAGGCCAATGTGTCGAGTTCGAAGGATCGCAAAGGGGACACCACGTCGTACCTCTGGCACCTTCGACTTGGTCACATTGGCCATGGCGGTCTAGACGCCATCGTCAAGAAGGACTATGGAGTTGGCATCAACATGACGGCTGTGAAGCAGTAGGAGTTGTGTGATGGGTGTGCACTTGGCAAGCAAACGCGAGTGAGCTACATGCCCAAGTCGCCGAACCACGCCAAGAAACTGTTGGAAGTCATCCACAGTGATGTTTGCGGTCCCATGAAGACGTCGACGTTCAGTGGCAAGAAGTACTTCGTCACGTTCATTGACGAGTACTCGCATTTCTGTGTGGTATACTTGCTGCGGAACAAGTCGGAGGTGGCTGCCAAATTTGCTGAATTTGTGGCATTTGCCGAAACTCAGACGGGTGGTCGCGTGAGAACTCTCCGTGTGAAGCAACTTCGCAGTGACAATGGTGGCGAGTACAAGTCTCGTGAGATGGCCAAGTTCTGCCGAGAGCGTGGGATTGTGCAGAAGTTCACACCGCCGTACACACCTCAACTGAACGGAGTGGCGGAACGGATGAACCGGACGTTGGTGGAATGTGCGCGCTGCATGTTGGAGCATGCCGGACTGTCCAAGTCATATTGGGGTGAAGCGGTGATGACAGCGACGTTTCTTCGGAATCGCTGTCCGACTCGCGCTACCAGCCACGGCAAGTCTCCGCACCAAGTCTGGACGGGCAAGAAACCGCTGCTGTCCAACCTTAAGGTGTTCGGTTGCCATGCGTATGTGACGGTCCCGAAGGAGAAACGCACCAAGTTCGACGCTCGGTCGGTGCGTTGTCGGTTTCTCGGATACTCAGAGCACGAGAAAGCGTATCGGTTTGAAGAGATCAAGAGCGGTCGTGTGCTAGTGAGCCGCGATGCGCAGTTCATGGAAGACGTCTTCGACGGTGGGAGACGCAACTTTGGTGAAGACGTGGTCGTGGACCTTCGCGTTGAAGATGCCACAGAGCAAGAAGAATCGTCTGAACCAGAAGAAAGCAAGGAAGAAGAAGCTGCGCAGGACGAAGATGTCGAGCCTGGCAGCAAGCGACACCAGCGGGCTAGGTCGTTAGAGGAAGCGGTGGAGGTCTAAGCGGCATAGTCGGTCACAAGCGCTGGATGAGCTGTCAGCCATCGCAAATGAAGAAGGCTTCGACGCGGCCTTCGTTGTGGATTCAGTGGGAGAAATGCCGACCACGTTCACGTCGGCGATGGAATCCAGCAACGCGGCCAAGTGAAAGGAAGCGTGCGATTCGGAAATCAACTCTCTTCGCAAGAATGAGACGTGGGTGTTGGTGCCGTTGCCCAAGGGACGCAAGGCGATCAGCTGTAGATGGGTGTTTCGGATCAAGGAAAACCAGGCTGGAGAGATCGGGCGGTTCAAGGCACGACTGGTGGCCGAGGGATTTTTGCAGAAGTACGGCATCGACTACGAGGAGACCTTCGCGCCGGTGGCCAAGTTCACGTCAATCAGGATCCTGCTCAGCCTGGCAGCCAAGTACAACCTCACGGTGCACCAGATGGATGTCAAGACGGCGTTCCTGAACGGGTGGTTGGACGAAGACATCTACATGGTGCAGCCGGATGGCTTTATTGACGAGGTGCACCCCGACTTCGTGTGCAAGCTCAAGCGTTCGTTGTATGGTCTCAAGCAGTCACCGTGAATGTGGAACCAAACCATCGACAAGTTCATGCTGGAGCTGGGGTTCAAGAAGTGCGAAGCGGATCACTGCATCTACGTCAAGCGGGACGACCAAGACATGCTCTTCGTGGCGCTGTACGTGGACGACTTGATCCTCGCCAGCAACAATGACGAGTTGCTCAAGTCGACCAAGGAGGCACTCAGCAAGCGATTCGAGATGACGGACATGGGTCAGCTCAAGTACTTCCTCGGCATGGAAATTGATCAAGATCTTACGGCTGGAAAGGTGTCGGTGCGGCAGACCAAGTTTGCGAAGGACATCCTGGAGAAGTTCAGCATGGAGAAGAGCAACCCTGTCAAGACACCACAAGACCCAGGACTCAAGCTGACCAAGGCCATGTGCGAAGGAGGTTGCAAGCACGAAGAAACTATGGCGAAGGTGCCGTACCGGAATGCAGTCGGCTGCCTGATGTACCTCATGGTGGGGACTCGACCAGACCTTGCAGCGGCAGTGGGAGTTCTCAGCAGTTTGCCGCCGATCCGTGTCCGACACACTGGCAAGCGCTCAAGAGGGTGTTTCGCTACATCCAAGGTACGAAGACTCATGGCATCGAGTTTCGCGCAAGCAGCGAGGACGGACTCCAAGGTTATTCGGATGCAGATTGGGCCGGCGACATCGAGTCTCGACGAAGTACAAGCGGCTACGCGTTCATGATGAACGGCGGATGCATCAGCTGGAGAGCAAGAAGCAGCGGACGGTGGCGCTATCATCGACGGAGGCAGAGTACATGGCGTTGACGGAAGCGACACAAGAAGCTATCTGGCTCAAAGCGTTCCTGTGCGAGATCGGCGAAATGAAGACCAAGTCGGCAGTCAAGATCTACGAGGACAACCAAGGCTCCATCGCGTTGACCAAGAACCCAGAGTTCCACAAGCGCACCAAGAACATCGACATTCGCTACCACTTCGTGCGCGAGAAGGTTGAAGACGGCCAAGTGGTGTTGGAGTACTGCTCGACAAAGGACATGCTGGCGGACTTGATGACCAAGCCGATCACCGCCGTGCAGTTCGATATCCTTCGGAGCAAGCTCGGGATCCAAGGCGCCATTACGGCCGAGTCGAGTGGGAGTGTTGTCAAGAAGGCGCCTCGACCTGCCGCGGTGTACCGGTAGATACCGGTACGACCTTCACTCAGTGGCACCACAAGCATTCCCGTGATTACGTGAAGGTGATTACGGGACAAGTGTTTACGCTACGGTCGTGCGTGGGTACAAGATTGTGGGTACAAGATGGGCGTCGACGTGGCAGTCGCTGATTGGCTGGGGTAGCTCAGTATCCAGTTAGGAATCCAGTAGTGTGTATACAGGTAGGACATCCAGTAGGCTTAGACAACACTCCCACTCGACTCGGCCGTAATGGCGCCTTGGATCCCGAGCTTGCTCCGAAGGATATCGAACTGCACGGCGGTGATCGGCTTGGTCATCAAGTCCGCCAGCATGTCCTTTGTCGAGCAGTACTCCAACACCACTTGGCCGTCTTCAACCTTCTCGCGCACGAAGTGGTAGCGAATGTCGATGTGCTTGGTGCGCTTGTGGAACTCCGGGTTCTTGGCCAACGCGATGGAGCCTTGGTTGTCCTCGTAGATCTTGACTGCTGACTTGGTCTTCATCTCGCCGATCTCGCACAGGAACGCCTTGAGCCAGATAGCTTCTTGTGTCGCTTCCGTCAACGCCATGTACTCTGCCTCCGTCGATGAAAGCGCCACCGTCCGCTGCTTCTTGCTTCTCCAGCTGATGCATCCGCCGTTCATCATGAACGCGTAGCCGCTTGTACTCCGTCGAGACTCGATGTCGCCGGCCCAATCTGCATCCGAATAATCTTGGAGTCCGTCCTCGCTGCTTGCGCGAAACTCGATGCCATGAGTCTTCGTACCTTGGATGTAGCGAAACACCCTCTTGAGCGCTTGCCAGTGTGTCGGACACGGATCGGCGGCAAACTGGCTGAGAACTCCCACTGCCGCTGCAAGGTCTGGCCGAGTCCCCACCATGAGGTACATCAGGCAGCCGACTGCATTCCGGTACGGCACCTTCGCCATAGTTTCTTCGTGCTTGCAACCTCCTTCGCACATGGCCTTGGTCAGCTTGAGTCCTGGGTCTTGTGGTGTCTTGACAGGGTTGCTCTTCTCCATGCTGAACTTCTCCAGGATGTCCTTCGCAAACTTGGTTTGCCGCACCGACACCTTTCCAGCCGTAAGATCTTGATCAATTTCCATGCCGAGGAAGTACTTGAGCTGACCCATGTCCGTCATCTCGAATCGCTTGCTGAGTGCTTCCTTGGTCGACTTGAGCAACTTATTGAGGGTAACTGGTTTGATAACGGTTGTTGACCGTGAACCGGTTAACCCGAACCGGTCCAATGCGACCCCATGTTGATTACGCCATCAGTGATTACGCCACCGTCGATTACGCTACATGTAGGTACAAGATTGTAGGTACAAGATGGGGAAGCAACGTGGCGCTCTCTGATTGGCTGTAGTAACTCAGTATCCAGAAAAGAATCAAGTAGTGTGTATCCGGTAGGTCTAGAGATAGCAAGTAGTCTTGCGAGCTAAAGACCTCAATCAATCACTTTCGAATCTTCCTTCTTCCCCTCAAGTGGTCTACTGTCCTCGCTCCGGTCAAGCTCCGAGTGGTGACTCTCCCTTCCCTTCTCTTCGTCCAAGATCCATACCCTTTATCAGGTTATGAGCCCAAGCACCATGTCCTCTGCCCAAGACGTCTCCACCAAGGTCTCCATCGACAAGTTCAACGGCGACAATTACGCGACGTGGAACCGCTACATGCGTGGCGTGTTCCTGACCAAGTCGGTGTGGCATGTCGTGAACCGTGAGACGACTCCGACCTTCGCGGACACTCGGGCCAAGGACGACTACGTCAAGTCGAGCAACATCGCGTTTGGACTGATGCTGCTCCACATGGACGCGGACTACCATCATGTGGTGGACAATTGCGAGGAAGGGTGGGTGGCGTGGTCGCGCCTGAGGAAGCTGTACGGAGGATCGCAGAAGGCTGGTCGCATCTACCTGAAGCGACAGCTCTTCAGCATGGAGATGGCGGAAGGCGGCAATGTACTTCATCATTGCAATGAAGTTCTCAACATCAGCGCCAAGCTCAGCAGCATCGGCGCCAAGATGGAGGACGAGGACGTGGCGATCTGTTTGCTGCGCAGTCTCCCCAAGAGCTACGAGAACGTCGTGCTGAACTTGGAGATGAGCAACGCAGAGCTCCGATCGCAAGACGTTGTGAAGGTGCTCACGAACGAGCACATCAAGAGGCAAGGCGAGAAGACGGCGACGGTGAAGATGGAGAACGCGGCCAAGGCGTTCAACACCGACCGCGAATCTCGTCAATGCACGTACTGTGGGAAATTGGGGCACGTGATTGACAAGTGCTGGACCAAGCAGAAGGATGAGAATCGGGGTCCAAGACGCGGCGGCAACAACAATGGCCGTGGACGCGGGGCCAACAACATCCAATGGAGAAACGGCAGTGACGGCTATGACTACGACTACGACTACGATCGAGTGGCATTTGCAGTTTCTCTGGAGTGTGGAATCTCGACGGGCAAGAATGTGTCCGGGATGTGGGCGGTCGACAGCGGCGCAACGCACCACATCTGCAACGATAAGGCCAAGTTCACCACGCTGAATGAGCAAGATGAAGGTGAACTTTCGGTGGCTGACGGCAACAAGGCCGCGATCAAGGGTGTGGGGACCATCGTGCAACGAGTGGTTCTACCCAACGGCAACGAGCACGACATCGAGATCAAGGACGCGCTGTACGTGCCGAGCATGGGCAAGAATCTGCTGTCAGTGCCACAGATCAACAAGAGTGGCAAGTTTCAAGTGGTGTTCGACGGCAACAAGATGCACGTTGAGCGCAAGGGCTCGAAGCAAGTCGTGGCAACGGCGGATCTCGTGGACGGACTCTACTGACTTCACACGCCTCAGCGATCGGCGAATGCGGTGACAGGAGGAAAGACTGTCGACTTACACGCGCGAATGGGTCACGCTCCGGTTGAGGTACTTCGCAAGATGGTCAACAACAACATGATCAAGGACGCGAAAGTACCCTCGAAGTCGAGTGGATCAAGCATGTGTCGCGGTTGCCAACAAGGAAAGATGGTCCAAAAACCATTCCCGAGCAACCCGAACAAAACCAAGTACAAGCCATTCGAGTTTCTCCACTTCGACATTTGTGGACCCATGGAGGAAGAGTCGCTGGGTGGTAGCCGTTACTTACTGCTCATCACAGATGAAGCAAGTAGCTGCATGTCGGGATTCTGTCTGCGTGCCAAGTCGGAGAGTGAAGGCTGTCTGCGCAAGTTCATCACCAAGGTGGAGAGGCAATTCGATGCCAAGGTGAAATTCGTGCGGCATGACGGAGCCAAGGAGTTCGCGACCAACTCGCTGAAGGCTTTCTACGAAGATCACGGCATCGAAGTCCAGCCTACGGTTCGGTATGCGCACCAGACCAACGCGACTGCTGAGCGCGCCAACCGAACAATCGTGACTATTGGCCGCAGCATGCTCCACTACGCTGGCTTGGACAAGTGTTTCTGGGCTGAGGCGGCGATGACGGCCATCTACATCAAAAATCGTCTGCCGTCTCCGAAGTCGCCGGACAAAACTCCGTTCGAGATCGTGTACAAGTCCAAGCCGAGTGTGAAGCACATGCGTGTATTCGGCTGCCGGACGTACATTTTGACGCCAAGAGAGAAGCGACTCAAGTGGGACCCCAAGGCTCGTGAAGGTATTTTCCTGGGTTATGAAGAAGTGTCGAAGGCGTATTGAGTTTATGACATCGAGGCGGGGAAGGTGGTAATCAGTCGCGATGTCAACTTCGATGAATCGACCGTTGGACTTGCACAGCCGATTTCCGACGAAGATGTCGAAGATACTGCGCTGGACTTCGCCTCCCTCGACATTGATGATAATGACCCTCCGCAAACAGACTACAAGCAGGCGGGGAAGCGCAAGAATCGTTCAAGTGACGAAGATGACGTTGGAAGAAGGCCTCGCACCGTCCGCCACCGAGTTGGACTAGAAGAAGCAAGTGCGCCGAACCGAGTGAACCCTGACGAAGAAGAAAAATCTGGCGACCAAGATGACGAGTCGACACCTCCTGTGTTTTGGCGTGCAAGTGCTAACGCAGTCGAAGCAACTGTGGATTTATCGGAGCCATCGACATTCCAAGAAGCGGTAAATGGTCCGGACCAAGTGCACTGGCGTAAGGCAATTCGTGCCGAGCTCAAGTCGATGCGACTTCGTGGTGTGTTTCGTGCTGCCAAGTTGCCCAACGGACAACGCGCCTTTGGCACCAAGTGGGTGTTCAAGATCAAGCGCAAAGCGGACGGATCCATCGAGAAGTACAAGGCGCGCCTCGTGGCCAAGGGTTTCAAGCAGAAGTATGGCATCGACTACACCGAGACGTTCTCACCCGTGGTCAAGTACGTGACACTGCGCATGGTGATCGCTCTAGCCAAGTACTTCGGTTGGCCCCTCGATCAACTGGACGTGGTGACTGCATTCCTGTACGGTGTGATGAAGGAACTGGTGTTCTGCGTGGTTCCAGAAGGCGTCGAGCTGGATGGCGATTTCGACTGCCTGGAATTGGTGAAGGCCATCTACGGTCTCAAGCAAGCTTCGCGCGTATGGAACGAGACGTTTGACGAGTTCGTGTGCTCTATCGGCTTTCAAGTTTCTGCCTTCGACCCGTGTCTCTACATCAAGGTTGTCGATGGCCACTGTGTGCTCGTGCTGGTCTACGTGGACGACGTGTTGGTGACCGGAAGTTCAGCCGAGCTGATAGCACGCGCCAAGAGTGACCTTAAGACACGATTCGAGATGACCGACAGCGGCAAGTGTGCGTTCGTGTTGAGGATTGAGTTGGTGGATGGTCCGGACGGCAGCGTGACGATGTGCCAACGACGCTACGTGGACGACATCCTGAAACGCTTCGGTATGGATGAGTGCAAGGCTGTGGTGAGTCCGGTGGACATGAGTACTCGACTTGTTCCAAGCGACGCAGCGACCAAGGTAAATGCTCCGTTTCGCGAAGCAGTTGGTGCTCTCATGCACTTGATGACTGCCACTCGCCCAGACATTGCTTTTGCAGTTGGGTATGTGTCGCGCTTCATGGAGAACCCCCAAGAAGAACACTGGGTTGCGGTCAAGCGCATCTTTCGCTACCTGCAAGGCACCAAGTCGCATGGAATCTGTTTCAAGCCGGGTGACAAGGTCCAGGCTCACATGGTAATGATGCAGTATATCCTGATATAGAGTTTCCGGGATTACTAGTCGCATCAGCTTGTCTCGATCTGCATCCGTCGGTCTCATAGAAGGGCAATAGAACAGTAGATCGTGGTGATCCAAGTCATAGTCGGCAGCCAGATTGGCATATGATTTGGCTTCTTGCTGAGTCAGATCTTGTAGATCCCCATTCAGATATTTCTTCAGTCCAGAGATCCACGCCTCCTCGTCTTGGTCTTGTCGGATCCGATCGATCCTAAGATCCCGAACTATTTCCTCCCGTAATGATCGCGGATCCGAAGTCGTCCGCGTCGTAGATCGCGAGCCTGATCGCGTCACCACCGCCGTGATCTGGGCTGCCTGATCCGCCCTCTTGACTACCAATACCTCGTCCAATCTGTTCAGCGTGATCAGATCCTGCTTATCCTCATCCGACTCGACCTTCACTCCACCTTGTCGCTGTAGCGCTGCACTAGCCAAACTGTCCGCACTGCCGTTCCAGTCTCGTTTCACATGCACAAGTTCGTGATCTGGCCAGTCCCTCAGACGATCTAGAGCCCTTTGCTTGAGTAAGGTCAGACCGGGTGCCTTCCACTCGATCTCACCTCTGACCTGTCGGATCACCAGATTAGAGTCACCACAGATCACCACTCGTTTGCGATCCACTGTACTTAACAGATCCAGACATAGCAACAGCCCATGATATTCAGCCTCGTTGACGGTAAGATCTTCCGCGTAGGCTGATCTAGCCTGGATCACTGTCCATTCAGGCAACTTCCACAAGATCGCGCTATATGCGCCACCTCCACGCTTCACGCGGGCTGATCCGTCGAAACTGACTATGTGGTGTAGCGGGATCAGCAAAATCTGCGAGATCGCTAGATCCAACTTCCCACCAATGCCCGGACACCGACTAACGAAGGGGGTCCTCCGATGATCCGTGATCTGCTGAACTTGCTCACCTTGTGTACCCATCGGTTGGGCTGGATCTTTCTCTCTTGGTGACAGCTAAGTTGCTCGATCGGTGTTGGTTGAACGTCTTGGCGTGACGTTGGGGTCGTAGAGTAGCGTGGGAGTCTTCACACCACTCGCCAGTAGTAGATCCGGAGTCCAAGCGATTAGATCGAGCTTGGATCCGACGGCCTAGATCTGGATCCGGCCTTGTAGTAGTTCCTTTGTAGTAGATTACCCTTTACGCGGGGTCCTTTGGTTGCTTGGCGCTTCCTATAGCGCGATCTTGATCGTTGAGAAACCGAAGATCTACCGGCTAAGCAATTAATACCGGGATCTTGGATCTGCACTTAGGGTAAGATACTAGGAGGTTGGATCTAGCCAATATATTATCTAGATATTATCAACCACCCTAGATCTATACACCTAAATCGCTATTAATACCGTAGGGCCAATGTAGTTCCCGTTTCCAGGCGCGTAGCGAAGCACTTGTGTCGTACGATGCAAATTCGGTTCTGATTTAATGTTAAGACCTATCCCATCCTGTATCCTATCCTTAACGACACATCGACTGATTACGCTATCCTGATTCTTGTCCTTTCCTGTCCTCACCATCATAGCAGTCGACATCTTTGCAGATCACCCTGGATCTGAACCATAAACATTAGATCACTAGTCGCAATGTTGTGATCTGGCCTTCTCCTCTTTCCAATATCGTAATCATCCACCATAATGTCCAGATCACACGTCTCCCGAGTCAGATCATGCCTTAATAAGGCTAGATCATGCTGATCCAATTCCAGATCGGCTAGATCTCCTTGATCTCCTTGATCTAGGGTTTCCATGCATGATCCAGTGGCAATACTTCGTGATAATCGTAATCATAACATATCCGAGCTTATTCCATGCCGTTAATCTCCCAATCATCGCCCAGCTTTGCCATAATATCCCTATATCCCGGATCCCTCGGATCCGCTTATGGATCTAGGTCCAGGAGCCTTGATCCAAGTTCCCTGCATGGACCCGCATATGCGAACCGATCTGGTCTTCACGGATGTAGATTATAGCCTAGACCTGGACATCTAGGCTTAGATCTCCGATTTCCACAGTGTATATAGACATACGGTTGCACCCATATTACAATCATGCAAGTCCCACATCATCCATATCCGTACGAGATCTTCCCAGCTCTTCGGATCTGGATACATGCATAGATCGTATGCCAATACATCTATCACGTCCCACCCAACGTGTCACTAATCTCCATCAATCTTATCCATCAACTGGATCCACAACCAGATCCACCCACATCAGCTCGTCATCTACTCCAATCACATCACGTCAGGTCCGATCACGTCCAAATCGGATCTTTCCTGGATATTCCAATGCCAAATCTTTCTAATCCACTTCACCACAGCCGCCTCCTGGTCGTCAGTTGTAGTTGCATATCAACTTCACTGCGTCCATTCTTCAAATCATCTCGCCAAGTTCAAGTCTCTCCACCTCTTCAGCCAACCATGTCGGATCGCGGCCACGATGGATCACAACATGGATCTGGCCACCACGATCCTCCTTCACCTCGATCGGAGATCGGCGACCTAACCGGTGACACGTCTGAGGATCACCGTCGATCCATCGCCACCCTACGCCGTCGAGTATTGCATTTAAGCAATGAGCTCCGGCAAGCCACTCGTCGAGAAGATGAAGCCACGGATCTGAATCGTGAACATATCTGCTCTCTCGAGTCTCTCGAGATGATGTGTGCCAATCAGGGTCGCGAGATCGGGCACTATCGGTCCGAGGTTAGTCGCCTCCGAGAGGAGCGCGACAACCTTCAAGCTTCGCTGGAATCTGATCGCGTTGTCAGCATGGAGCCACAATCCGCGGCGCCCGAGATCTCGGCCTTGGAAGCCCAGATCGCCGACCTCAATCACGGTCTCGATCGGCGGATTGACGAGATCCGTCACCTAGAGGCTCACATCGACGATTTGGCTCGAGATCGTGGCAATCTGGAGTCTACTATCCACCATCTCGCCTCAGAGATGACACAGGCAGGTGGAGAGATTCTGGATCTCCAACAAGCCAACCGCGATCTGGATCGAGAGCGGGAGGATGCCGAGTCCACCTTATCTGCGACGGAGGAAAGTCTGCGCAGGACCCGATCTGAACTGGATCGTGTCGAAGCAGAGCTACTTCTGTCTCGATCCAATGGCACTGATCGCGGATCTTCGGGTCTTGATCCCCAGTCTCGGCAGGCGGATCTCCTACCCACGGGACCCACCCAAGCCGATCTCGACCAGATTGTTCGGGAGCGCGACTCTTTGCAAGCTCAGATCCGTGCGCGGGATGCTGAGATCTTGTCAGCGCAACGGACTCTGGGGTTATTGCAATCGGATCTGGCAGCCCATCGGGCTAGATCGGCTTCGGATACGGCCCGGCTGCAGACGCTGGAGGGTGATCTGACCTGTGCACGTCATGATGTCGAGGTAGCCCAGAAGGCCTATGCAGATCGGGAGCGTACTATCACTGAGAATCAGGCTCAGATCCGTACGCTTTCCCGAGATCTAGGCAAGGTGGTCCGCGAACGGGATGCCCTCCGTCATGAATACACTGCTGCCTTCCAGCGCCTCGCGTCCATCTCGGCCACAATCGGGGCGCCTCCCCCTCAGACTCAATTGCCTCTGGATCCTGGATCCGACACGGATCAACCCGCGGGAGGGATCCCACGCTCTCCTTCTGCGGAGACTTCCGGTAGCGAGGATCAGGACGTCGACACCTCCAAATCCAAGCGATCTCGCAGCAGATCCAACTCGCCTTCCCCTTCGCGGCCTCAGAAGAAGCGATCCGTTCCTCTCGAGACGGAGGATGAGTCCATGGATGAAGAGGACGAATCCGAGTTTGATCTGGGTGGAGGATCTACCGGAGGAAGATCGCCTTCCCCAGATCAAGCCTCAACCCCGCCCTCCAAAGGTGCTGGACCTAGTCAATCATCCGGCGACGTGATTGAGGTCGGATCCGGATCCGATGAAGAGGAGGATGAGGAAGAGGAGGACGCTGAAGTAGCCAATGACCTCTATGAGGCTCAAACTTTGATGGCCATTTCCCAGTCCCGATCTGAAGCTCGCCGTCGAGATCATGCGTCTCCCCAACGCCGATCTGCAGCCGGATCCGGCGGATCTCCAGGTGGATCCGATGATTCGAACTCTGATGCTGGATCCGGAGATCAGGGCAACGGATCTGGTCCTATAGGCGGATCTGGTCCGGCCAATCCGCCCCCTGGACATCGGCCACCCCGGATCACCTTCGTCCCTCAGGTTCCATTCCCTGAGAGTCGTTGTATTCCCGGTCGGCGGATTGTCCGAGTCATGGCTGCCGCCGACATAGATCCATGGATTGAGTCCCGGTTGGCAAATCAAACCTTGATCGCCATGACCGTGAACTTCCTGTTCCCGATCTTACCATTCCGGCCCGACTGGATCTTCCCCATCGGCCGACGATCTACACATCCCCGACGGCCCCAGCGTTCTGTGGTCATCTGATCACAGAAGCCAACGTGAAAGCACTACAAGCGGCGGAGCCTTGGCAGGTGATCCGGAACACCCTGCCTCCGATCTCCTTCGAGGCCGATGTTGGTGGCCGACTTGGGATCTTCATCCGACAGTACCGTGATTTCGAGGCTTCGGAGCTGATCGCGTACTGGGAATCGACACACAAGTTCCCGATCACTGCGACCATGATCACGCAATCGCCGTGGCTGGGATCTTTCGCTAAGCAGCGTAACAATCGTAGATCCCACGCAGGCAATAGGTGGAAGCGCATGTTGCTTACGCTGATCCAGGCCATGATCGAGGGGTGGTGTGATCTGGATCTACTCCTGGATCCATTCTTCCTCCACTTCCCCAAGCGGACTGACGAGGTGGCCTGGTATCCCGGGATCGAAGCCAGACGTGCCAATCTGGCCGATCCGCAGCTCAATCGTCGGGAACCCACTGATCTGTTGGAGGCGTTAGTGGAGGCCGACACGGCGGATCCTTGGCGCAACCATTATCGTGATCATACTGCAGATCACCCAGCGCGCCATCTCCCTCGTCTGGATCATAAGTTCTTCGGTCCCCAAGTAGCGCAACCACCGACCAGTAGCTAGATCGTAGTGATTAGCTCTCGTAAGTGATTTATATCTTTTCATAACATCCTTCAATCTATGTCCGCTGATCTCTACTTGCCTGCTTCCCATTTACCTCGATCCATTCTCATAGGGTCATAACCGACTTCGATCAGCTAGGATCTCTAGTTCCCGAGACTTGATCTTCCATCATCACCATATTCCACATGTATATATGTATACCCATTCCTCCGATCTACATCCCTCATGTAGATCCTTCAACCAATTTCACCACGACAACAACCAGCTTGTTGTCGTTGATTGCGACCGCACGCTTCCTCGTGAGATTGCATCACACCGAATCGATTATGATTCGTGCGATCTCGCAGAAACTCATATAACAGAGCGCCACAGTTGAGATCTGCTTCGTCCACCCACGTTGGATCGTCATGTCCTCGCCAGTGTACGAGAAATTCTCGGTAGATCCGCCCATATCTAGTTCTTCTCCCTGATCTCATATCTGTGATCTGTTCCACTTCGTACTCATCGGGATCGCGATCTTGGATCCAGCTATCCCCTGGTAATAGATCTTCATCAAAATCCAGACGATCTTGACTTTCCACATTGAGCCGCATTAGTGGTCGATCTGGATATTCTTTCACGAGCTTCAACTTGTTCACGTGTACCATAGGGAAAATATGATATCCGGATCCGGTGATCTCCAACTTCACCGCATGTTCTCCAACTTTCTCTATAACCCGGAATGGTCCATGCCACAAGTGTGCCAACTTCTTAGCGTATCCCTCTTTTACTCGATCCAGATACAGACACACTCGTGATCCGATCTCAATCTGATGTGGGCGGATCTCCTGGTTGTGTAGATCCGCTCGATCGGAGATCGCCTCTCGCAGCTGTTGATTGACCTGTTCCCGAACCTGTTGATAGTACCGCTGGATCTGATACCTCCATCGCCGTGGATCCCGATCATGTCTTCACGTACTTCCCACCGGGATCACCGCTTCTAATGTGGATCTAGGATCCCACCCATGTACCATATAAAAAGGTGTTTCTCCTCGGATCCGATCATGTGCGGTGTTGATCGCGAAAGTGATCCTCTCGGCATACTCGTCCCAATCTCGTTGATCCAGATCCTGCACATACATCTTAATCGCCCGAGTGGTAGTTTGGACCATGCGTTCTGCAGATCCATTAGCTTGGGGCCGATATGCCATCGTGGCACGCTGACGTTGACCCAAGATCTTATTAAACGCTCGGAAAAAATCGGACATAAATCCTGGTTCACGATCATGCCTAATCGCTTCGCTGGCCCCAAATCGTCGGAAGACACATTCCTCGTATGATTCGGCGACAGTCTGAGCAGTCCTTGATGAGCTGGCTTTCGCGATCACATATCCAGAGAATAGATCTTCGAAGATCAACAATTCCGTATTCCTTTATGTGATCTGGGCAACGACGGGATATGATCCATAGCTATGATCTGGAAAGGATATGTTGCCTGAAGGTTGCCTGGCGACTCTCCTTGGATCCGAGGTTTACTCTTACCGGTCTCACAGTCCACACATTCGCCCACGTATCTTTGAACGCTCTTATACAGACCTCTCCAGTGGAAATGCTCTCGGATCCGCTGATAAGTCCGACCGATCCCTTGGTGTCCGCCTTCTAGGCTCACATGGTAGTGATGTAGTATGTCTTGATATAAAGTCTCCGGGATCACTAGTCGCATCAGCTTATCTCGATCTGCATCCGTCGGTCTTGTAGAAGGGCAGTAGAACAGTAGATCGTGGTGATCTAAGTCGTAATCGGCTGCTAGATTAGCATATGATTTGGCTTCTTGCTGAGTCAGATCCTGTAGATCTCCATTCAGATACTTCTTTAATCCCGAGATCCACGCCTCCTCGTCTTGGGCTTGTCGGATCCGATCGATCTTGAGATCTCGAACTATTTCCTCCCGTAATGATCGCGGATCCGAAGTCGATTGCGTCGTAGATCGCGAGCCTGATCGTGTCACTACCGCCGTGATCTGGGCTGCCTGATCCGTCCTCTTGACTACCAATACCTCGTCCAATCTGTTCAACGTAATCAGATCCTGTTTATCCTCATCCAGTTCGATCTCCACTCCACCTTGTCGTTGTAGCGCTGCACTAGCCAAACTGTCCGCACTGCCGTTCCAATCTCGTTTCACATGCACAAGTTCGTGATCTGGCCAGTCCCTCAGACGATCTAAAGCCCTTTGCTTGAGTAAAGTCAGACCGGGTGCTTTACACTCGATCTCACCCCTGACTTGTCGGATCACCAGATTAGAGTCACCGCAGAATACCACTCGTTTGCGATCCACGGTACTTAACAGATCCAGACATAGTAACAGCCCATGATATTCAGCCTCGTTGACGGTAAGATCTTCCGCATAGGCCGATCTGGCCTGGATCACCGTCCATTCAGGCAACTTCCACAAGATCGCACTATATGCGCCACCTCCACGCTTCACGCGGGCTGATCCATCGAAACTGACTACATACAGCTCCTCATCCGCTTGGATCACAGGAATTGGAGCTTGGATCTTCCGTCGTGGCTCTTTCTTGGGCGAGATCTGGATCAACGCTTCATCCACCATGGATCTGGGCGTGATACTAGCCGCAATCACCCCTAGGATCTCTTCTTCTCCTTTAACGCACTTCACAATCTCTAATGTCCACGGTGATAGCAGTGACGCCCATTGGCCTAATCGCCCTTGTAATCCGGTCGATCTAAATAACCAGGCCAACGTGGAGTGTCTAGTCAACACCCGGATCCGGCGTCCCACCAACATGTTATATCCGAGATCCAGGATCCTTAGCAGCGCCAACACTTCTTTCTCCACTGGGCTGTAATTCAGCTCGTTCGACTTCAACGTCCGGCTCACGAAGGTGATCGGGTAGTAGATCTGGTCGTACTCTTGCACGAGAGCTGCCGAGATCGCCCAATCACTCGCATATACGATCACCACGGGTTCCCGATCCATATCAAAATGGCGTAGGATCGGAGTGGATGCGATCTTCGATTTGAGTGTCTCGAAGGCCCGATGAGCACGAATCCATCGTGGATCCATCTTGACTCCATCTAGTTCTCCTGGATCCGACGGCCCCGTAGGCTTTAATGCCAGGTCCGACCCAGGATCTTCCTTCAGATCTAGTTGATCCAACCCTTTATGTTCCATACTTCGCTTGATCTGGATCCGCACATCATCCTTGGACATTGCGGCGAAGTCGACCTCCCTCAACTCGTACAGCACGGCTGCGTAGATAGCATAGTCTTCGATAAATCGACTGTAATAATTCAAGCTGCCCAGAAAAGATTGCATCGATCTCAGCGATCCAGGAAACGCTAGATCCGTTAATGCCGCTAGATCCTTGGGATTCGCCTCCAGTCCACTTTTTGAAACGCGATGACCCAGATATTCCACCTTATTCATACCCCAGAAACTCTTCACCACACTGATCGACAGGTTCCATTTATCACACGCCTCCAGTAGGGCGTCCACTCGATCACATAGTTGATCCCAGCTACCCGCCGGTATGAGGATGTCATCGATATACGATCTGCGCCCGATCACTGATGGCTTGTCTGGATCATCGGCCTCTCCCACTTCAAACACGTCTGTGGATCTTGGATCTGATCCAGGAGGTGGGATCCGGGTGAATCCATATTAGGCGTTGTCGATCAGACGTTGGTAGATCTGCGGCGCATTCTTCAAGCCGAACGGCATACGATTCCATTCGAATAGTCCGAATGGGGTAACGAAAGCTGAGATCGCTCGAGCTCGATCTGTCATAGTCACCACCCAGAATCCACTGGCCATATCTAAAGAGCAATACCACAGGACTTTATCCAGATCCTCCAGAAGATCGTTGATCAGGGGCATAGGGTAGACCATCAGTTGAGTAAGACTATTGACAAGGCGATAATCAATACACAGCCTGATGTCCACCCCATTTTTCTTCACGATCACCACGATCGGTGAGGCCCAGGGTGATCTGGAATAGCTGATCATCTTAGCTGATAATAATCCCTTGATCAGATCTGATAACTTCTCGCGGAATCGAGGTGCGATCTTCCTCACTCGTTGGGCGATTAGCCTAGCGTCTCCTACATCGATATCACAGACCACGCCTCTTGCGGCCGGCGGTAGAGCATTTCCCTTTCCGATGAGAAGATGTCGATAGTTCCAGATCTTCTGACGTAATCGTTCGATCTCCGCCGTAGTCTGGATCCCCGGATCTCCAACTTGGATATGTGGTGAAGTGGATTTGAAAGATTTGGCATCGGAGTATCCAGGAAAGATCTGATTGGGACGTGATCGGACCTGACGTGATGTGATTGGAGTAGATGACGAGCTGATGTGGGTGGATCTGGTTGCGGATCCAGTTGATGGATAAGATTGATGGAGATTAGTGACACCTTGAGTGGGACGTGATATATGTATTGACATACGATCTATACATGTATCCAGATCCGAAGAGCTGGGAAGATCTCGTATGGATGTGGGTGATGTGGGACTGGCATGATTGTAATATGGGTGCAACAGTATGTCTATATACACTGTGGAAACTGGTGATCTAAGCCTAGATGTCCAGATCAAGGTGTAATCTATATCCGTGAAGACCAGATCGGTTCGTATATGCAGGTCCATGCAGGGAACTTGGATCAAAGCTCATGAACCTAGATCTATAGGCGGATCCGAAGTGATCCGGGATCTAGGGATATTATGGCAAAGATGAACGATGATTGGGGGATTAACGGCATGGAATAAGCTCGGATATGTTATACTTATGATTATCACGAAGTATTGCCACCGGATCATGCATGGAAACCCTAGATCAAGGAGATCAAGGAGATCTAGCCGATCTGGAATTGGATCAGCATGATCTAGCCTTATTAAGGCATGATCTGACTCGGGAGACGTGTGATCTGGACATTATGGTGGATGATTACGATATTGGAAAGAGGAGAAGGCCAGATCACAACATTGCGACTAGTGATCTAATGTTTATGGTTCAGATCCAGGGTGATCTGCAAAGATGTCGACTGCTATGATGGTGAGGACAGGAAAGGACAAGAATCAGGATAGCGTAATCAGTCGATGTGTCGTTAAGGATAGGATACAGGATGGGATAGGTCTTAACATTAAATCAGAACCGAATTTGCATCGTACGACACAAGTGCTTCGCTACGCGCCTGGAAACGGGAACTACATTGGCCCTACGGTATTAATAGCGATTTAGGTGTATAGATCTAGGGTGGTTGATAATATCTAGATAATATATTGGCTAGATCCAACCTCCTAGTATCTTACCCTAAGTGCAGATCCAAGATCCCGGTATTAATTGCTTAGCCGGTAGATCTTCGGTTTCTCAACGATCAAGATCGCGCTATAGGAAGCGCCAAGCAACCAAAGGACCCCGCGTAAAGGGTAATCTACTACAAAGGAACTACTACAAGGCCGGATCCAGATCTAGGCCGTCGGATCCAAGCTCGATCTAATCGCTTGGACTCCGGATCTACTACTGGCGAGTGGTGTGAAGACTCCCACGCTACTCTACGACCCCAACGTCACGCCAAGACGTTCAACCAACACCGATCGAGCAACTTAGCTGTCACCAAGAGAGAAAGATCCAGCCCAACCGATGGGTACACAAGGTGAGCAAGTTCAGCAGATCACGGATCATCGGAGGACCCCCTTCGTTAGTCGGTGTCCGGGCATTGGTGGGAAGTTGGATCTAGCGATCTCGCAGATTTTGCTGATCCCGCTACACCACAATGGTGCGCGTGCCCGGATCTGTTGGTGACTCGGGATTTCACCGTGCGTCTCAAGAAGATGTTCAAGTGAAGGTTGAACAAGGGGAACAAGCGTCATCGGACCTCGGATCGACGATGATGCCTCTGAATGAATCAAGATCCGCGGATCAGCAGAGCGCTAGGAGGAACTCTGCTGACGGAAGAGAGGGCGATCTGGATCCAGATCCAGATCTAGAAGAAAAACCTCTACCTCCACAGGTCCCCACGGGGACCCCGACGGATCTCGACGCAAGTCGAGATCCGTCAACAAAACTAAGGAAGGCGAAAGTGGAACCGTACAGATTGGCCGGATCCCCGATCGAGCCTCCACCATATCCACCCAAGGATCCTTCAATCTCCAGATCCGACAAGAAGAAACCCAAAAAGAAGCTAACGCGGAAGAAGATGAAGGCTCCAGAGATTGACGACGAAGATCAGATCGGATCTAAACCTAGATCCAGATCGGGACAAGGTTGGTCCGACGAAGATCTAGAGAACTTGTTCTATCACAAGAACTTCGCGAGTTTTGGATCGAGATCCCGTGATGCGGATCCTGAGGCTGAAGCAGGTCGGAGATCCAAGGGAACCTGTATCAGCTCCGATCAAGACTGCCAACAAATTAGAAGCAGTTAAGGATTTGTTGCGACTGCTGAAGGAAGCAGGGATGACCACTGGAGCTTTCGATGCGGATGATGTCTTTGATCTGGATCTGAAGGTGATCCAGACTGCCACCAAGGATTATTCTCCAAGCTCAAAATCCTCGTCGGCGAGATCCCGCAGATCACAGATCCATTGCCATCACCTCCGGCGAGTATTACGGATCGCCAAACGTCCTCATCACATTACGCCTCGGCTGCCGAGGACGAATCAGATCTCTCATCGGAACCAAAGCGAATGTCTCTGGGACCCTCCGGTACTTCAATGCTGGAGGCGAGATCCAAGATCCAACGCCGGAATCAGCCGAGATCCGGCCGCTCAAGGACGATCCCGACCTCCGAAGACCAGATCACAGCAGCCACGACATCAGATGCCTCATCAGGCACCTTACAGAAGTATTTCGAAGCAGCCATGAGTAGATTCCTGGCAGAACAGCGAGGGCCGATCATGGATCAAGGAGCGACGAAGACTCAGGATCCAGGATCACAAGATGTAGATATGGAATCTGTGAGATCTGAACGTAGCACATCTCGATGGGAGTATGATCCAGACGATATCGACTTCCCCACGGCTGCTCGAGCGACGGTCGCGACCGCTACGACCGGATCAGCCGGATCAACCATGATCCAGAGAGTCCGGATCTCTGCGATCTCAGATCTCAAGGAGTTCACGGGGAAGGATCAAGACGAAGATCGAGCCAGAGCGTGGATTGGCAAAGTGAAATCGGCGTTCATGCGAGATCAAGCTCTCTGAAGAAAAAAATGTTTGACCTTTGCGGATCTATTGGCTGGATCCGCCAAGAATTGGTATCGGCAACTAAGCAGATCCACCCGTAATAAATGGTCGGATCTGCTTAGGGCTTTCCAAATCCAGTACTGCGGATTGGGGGTATCAGTGGCTAGACAATACTATCACGCTCGACGTCGACCAGAAGAATCTCCCCTCGACTATCTTTACCGTCTGAATGTCGCCGGATACGTGCAAAGTTGAAGATCAAGGATGGTAATGCGAAAGATCGACGCGAACATGTGGATCACTATATCGAAACTTTGGAAGATCAAGATCTAGCTGACAGGCTGACTCTGCTACGACTATCCGACGCGGATGATCTGGAAGAAGTGTTACGAGCCCGTGAACGTGCAAAGAGCAGGCAGAAGAAAGCCGCATTCGGATCTAGCAAGTACCGGCAGAAAGCGACTAATCCAGCACCGGCTGCTACGACGACGAAACATGTCCGCGCGGTACAGATCCGGACGGTAGAGTCTGAATCTGAGTCTGGATCCGACGGATCGGATGGATCTGATTCGGACGGAGACAATATCGGCGGATCTACCTGGCAGCTGAGCAGGAGGTTATTCCAAAGACAGAATCCGGTATGGAGAAGGTCGAGCAAGTACCAATCACCCACAAGTCGACGGATCAACCCCACCAGATCATCGATCCCGGATCCAGAGCAGCGGATCCGATCGGAACCTTTGCTCACACTGTGGATCTAAGAAACATTCAGATCTAGGATGCTGGAGACGCCTCACTTGCCATAAGTGTGGTAAGCGAGGACATCCGGCAGACCATTGCCTCTTTGTGTGCGGGGGGGGGTGCGGGAATTACATGATATGGGAAAATGTCCTATGGAAGAGTTCTACAACCAGATCCGCCAGTGGTTCAACCCAGCCAAACATGCAGGTATGCTTCCGGAATCTGCAGAAAGGATGTTAAACTAGGACGCTCGCCGGGTTGGAATCCGGTACGGCCGAGCGCTCTAGATACTGCATATATGCATTTGTGAACAAGAAATCGGTAGATCAGGGTAATAAGATCCCAGATCTACGCGGTAATACATGTGATCTGAATGGAAACCGTGCTGGCGCAATCTCAAGTGTCCGCCAGGCGGATGATTACTCCAGATCTGAAGTGACCATGATGGTGGACCTCCATCCAGGAGAGATAAGGGGTTACTGGAAGCAACGGGATCCAGATCTGTGGTTCCAGCCCACAGATCAGGAGAATATACCAGTGATTCAAAAGCCAAGTCAGATCAAGGAGATCCGAAGATCCGAAGTTATGGATCTCTTGCCAGGGGAATCTCGGGGATATTGGAAACACTATGCCCCGGGAAAATGGTTCCGACAAGCCAAGATCACTGGTAAGATCAACAATGAGAGGGGGATCTTGCTCTTAGATACAGGCGCCGAAGTGTCCATAGTGGATACGGCCTTTGCTCGTAAGGTTGGGTGCTATATCGATACGAGCCAGATCCAAGATTGCGTTGGGATTGGCGAAAGTGTTTACAGGACAGAAGGGAGAACCCGGATCAAAATCACGTGGTGGATCGCTGGTTTACTTTTTCGATATTTGGGTTGGAGATTTAGCAGGTCAAGACGCCATCCTGGTATGGATTTCATGGTACCGGCGGGGATCCGATGGATCTGGCTATGGATCTATAAGTTTACCTGATGAGGTGCGGATCCAACTTAGTGGGCGTCGGACAGCTCTACAACGACAAGGCCAGGTGATAACTGTTGGAGAACATATCCAGATCGAGATCGGACAGTCAGTGGAACTTCAACTACATCTCCGGATGTCAGATCACGAGAAGTTCTGGGTTACCCGGGGGATCGTTGGGTACCTACGTGGTTGGTAAAAGCCTTGGGAAGAGACGGTATCTGCAGATCACCAACGTGAGCGATAAGGCGATCATATTGCAAGAAGATGTGAGAGTTGGGATCTGGCTATCGGGTGATCACATTCCCGGATGCCAGGATTTGTCTCGGTGGGGTCACGTCGGTATATGGAATGGCAAAATCTGGCTCTGGAAGCCACGGTGGAGGGGAGATCCGAGCATGATGAGATCTTGATGGGATCAACAGAGCCGACGGTGGATCGACTTCCTACCCAGCACCTCGTGGTATCCTGAAACGACCCGAGATCTCGCAGATACAGGTAAAACCCAGTGTGACGACGAAGGTCAAACATCAGCGGGAATAGATCCGCAGGATCAGACCCTGATCCAACTGATAGAGACCGAGGTGACAACCAAAATATGGATCAGGTAAAGGCGACGATTTGGATCCAGTGACTGGAGGATCAGCTGAAAGAGATCCACCCGGACAGTTATCTACCCCGATACGGGAGGCGTCCCCGGGGATCGAAGAAATTCCTCCAGATCCAGAGCCGGATCCGGAGGTACATTACCATGAAGGTAATGATCTGTATGCGGAAGATGTCGAGAAAGAGATGGCGATCCTTCCAGAGATCAACCCCACCACGGATGAGGTGAAGATTGAGGATATCCAAGTTGGAGATCCGGGGATCCAGACTGGGCGGAGATCGAACGATTACGTCAGAAGATCTGGAACTATCGACATCTTCTCATCGGAAAGGGAATGCTCTACCGCCGGCCGCAAGAGGCGTGGTCTGTGATATCGATGTGGGAGATGCTAGGCCAATTGCCCAACGAGTGAGGAAGATCGCACCTCGATTCCGCGAGAAGTTATCAGATCTGATCAAGGGATTATTATCAGCTAAGATGATCAGTTCATTCCAGATCACCTGGGGCCTCACCGATCGTGGTGATCGTGAAAGAAAAATGGGGTTGACATCAGGGTGGTATTGATTATCGCCTTGTCAATAGTCTTACTCAACTGATGGTCTACCCTATGCCCTGATCACGATCTTCTGGAGGATCTGGATAAAGTCCTGTGGTATTGCTCTTTAGATATGGCCAGTGGATTCCTGGGTGTGACTATGACAGATCGAGCTCGAGCGATCTCAGCTTTCGTT
>VOQZ01001555.1:0-17530 GCA_008079305.1 Phytophthora palmivora | reverse complement strand
TTATCAACCACCTAGATCTATACACCTAAATCGCTATTAATACCGTAGGGCCAATGTAGTTCCCGTTTTCCAGCGCGTAGCGAAGCACTTGTGTCGTACGATGCAAATTCGGTTATGATTTAATGTTAAGACCTATCCCATCCTGTATCCTATCCTTAACGACACATCGACTGATTACGCTATCCTGATTCTTGTCCTTTCCTGTCCTCACCATCATAGCAGTCGACATCTTTGCAGATCACCTGGATCTGAACCATAAACATTAGATCACTAGTCGCAATGTTGTGATCTGGCCTTCTCCTCTTTCCAAATCGTAATCATCCACAATAATGTCCAGATCACACGTCTCCCGAGTCAGATCATGCCTTAATAAGGCTAGATCATGCTGATCCAATTCCAGATCGGCTAGATCTCCTTGATCTCCTTGATCTAGGGTTTCCATGCATGATCCAGTGGTAATACTTCGTGATAATCGTAATCATAACATATCCGAGCTTATTCCATGCCGTTAATCTCCCAATCATCGCCCAGCTTTGCCATAATATCCCTATCCCGGATCCCTCGGATCCGCTTATGGATCTAGGTCCAGGAGCCTTGATCCAAGTTCCCTGCATGGACCCGCATATGCGAACCGATCTGGTCTTCACGGATGTAGATTATAGCCTAGACCTGGACATCTAGGCTTAGATCTCCGATTTCCACAGTGTATTAGACATACGGTTGCACCCATATTACAATCATGCAAGTCCCACATCATCCATATCCGTACGAGATCTCCCAGCTCTTCGGATCTCTGGATACATGCATAGATCGTATGCCAATACATCTATCACGTCCCACCCAAGTGTCACTAATCTCCATCAATCTTATCCATCACTGGATCCACAACCAGATCCACCCACATCAGCTCGTCATCTACTCCAATCACATCACGTCAGGTCCGATCACGTCCAAATCGGATCTTCCTGGATATTCCAATGCCAAATCTTCTAATCCACTTCACCACAGCCCCTCCTGGTCGTCAGTTGTAGTTGCATATCAACTTCACTGCTTCCATTCTTCAAATCATCTTCGCCAAGTTCAAGTCTCTCCACCTCTTCAGCCAACCATGTCGGATCGCGGCCACGATGGATCACAACATGGATCTGGCCACCACGATCCTCCTTCACCTCGATCGGAGATCGCGACCTAACCGGTGACACGTCTGAGGATCACCGTCGATCCATCGCCACCCTACGCCGTCGAGTATTGCATTTAAGCAATGAGCTCCGGCAAGCCACTCGTCGAGAAGATGAAGCCACGGATCTGAATCGTGAACATATCTGCTCTCTCGAGTCTCTCGAGATGATGTGTGCCAATCAGGGTCGCGAGATCGGGCACTATCGGTCCGAGGTTAGTCGCCTCCGAGAGGAGCGCGACAACCTTCAAGCTTCGCTGGAATCTGATCGCGTTGTCAGCATGGAGCCACAATCCGCGGCGCCCGAGATCTCGGCCTTGGAAGCCCAGATCGCCGACCTCAATCACGGTCTCGATCGGCGGATTGACGAGATCCGTCACCTAGAGGCTCACATCGACGATTTGGCTCGAGATCGTGGCAATCTGGAGTCTACTATCCACCATCTCGCCTCAGAGATGACACAGGCAGGTGGAGAGATTCTGGATCTCCAACAAGCAACCGCGATCTGGATCGAGAGCGGGAGGATGCCGAGTCCACCTTATCTGCGACGGAGGAAAGTCTGCGCAGGACCCGATCTGAACTGGATCGTGTCGAAGCAGAGCTACTTCTGTCTCGATCCAATGGCACTGATCGCGGATCTTCGGGTCTTGATCCCCAGTCTCGGCAGGCGGATCTCCTACCCACGGGACCCACCCAAGCCGATCTCGACCAGATTGTTCGGGAGCGCGACTCTTTGCAAGCTCAGATCCGTGCGCGGGATGCTGAGATCTTGTCAGCGCAACGGACTCTGGGGTTATTGCAATCGGATCTGGCAGCCCATCGGGCTAGATCGGCTTCGGATACGGCCCGGCTGCAGACGCTGGAGGGTGATCTGACCTGTGCACGTCATGATGTCGAGGTAGCCCAGAAGGCCTATGCAGATCGGGAGCGTACTATCACTGAGAATCAGGCTCAGATCCGTACGCTTTCCCGAGATCTAGGCAAGGTGGTCCGCGAACGGGATGCCCTCCGTCATGAATACACTGCTGCCTTCCAGCGCCTCGCGTCCATCTCGGCCACAATCGGGCGCCTCCCCCTCAGACTCAATTGCCTCTGGATCCTGGATCCGACACGGATCAACCCGCGGGAGGGATCCCACGCTCTCCTTCTGCGGAGACTTCCGGTAGCGAGGATCAGGACGTCGACACCTCCAAATCCAAGCGATCTCGCAGCAGATCCAACTCGCCTTCCCCTTCGCGGCCTCAGAAGAAGCGATCCGTTCCTCTCGAGACGGAGGATGAGTCCATGGATGAAGAGGACGAATCCGAGTTTGATCTGGGTGGAGGATCTACCGGAGGAAGATCGCCTTCCCCAGATCAAGCCTCAACCCCGCCCTCCAAAGGTGCTGGACCTAGTCAATCATCCGGCGACGTGATTGAGGTCGGATCCGGATCCGATGAAGAGGAGGATGAGGAAGAGGAGGACGCTGAAGTAGCCAATGACCTCTATGAGGCTCAAACTTTGATGGCCATTTCCCAGTCCCGATCTGAAGCTCGCCGTCGAGATCATGCGTCTCCCCAACGCCGATCTGCAGCCGGATCCGGCGGATCTCCAGGTGGATCCGATGATTCGAACTCTGATGCTGGATCCGGAGATCAGGGCAACGGATCTGGTCCTATAGGCGGATCTGGTCCGGCCAATCCGCCCCCTGGACATCGGCCACCCCGGATCACCTTCGTCCCTCAGGTTCCATTCCCTGAGAGTCGTTGTATTCCCGGTCGGCGGATTGTCCGAGTCATGGCTGCCGCCGACATAGATCCATGGATTGAGTCCCGGTTGGCAAATCAAACCTTGATCGCCATGACCGTGAACTTCCTGTTCCCGATCTTACCATTCCGGCCCGACTGGATCTTCCCCCATCGGCCGACGATCTACACATCCCCGACGGCCCCAGCGTTCTGTGGTCATCTGATCACAGAAGCCAACGTGAAAGCACTACAAGCGGCGGAGCCTTGGCAGGTGATCCGGAACACCCTGCCTCCGATCTCCTTCGAGGCCGATGTTGGTGGCCGACTTGGGATCTTCATCCGACAGTACCGTGATTTCGAGGCTTCGGAGCTGATCGCGTACTGGGAATCGACACACAAGTTCCCGATCACTGCGACCATGATCACGCAATCGCCGTGGCTGGGATCTTTCGCTAAGCAGCGTAACAATCGTAGATCCCACGCAGGCAATAGGTGGAAGCGCATGTTGCTTACGCTGATCCAGGCCATGATCGAGGGGTGGTGTGATCTGGATCTACTCCTGGATCCATTCTTCCTCCACTTCCCCAAGCGGACTGACGAGGTGGCCTGGTATCCCGGGATCGAAGCCAGACGTGCCAATCTGGCCGATCCGCAGCTCAATCGTCGGGAACCCACTGATCTGTTGGAGGCGTTAGTGGAGGCCGACACGGCGGATCCTTGGCGCAACCATTATCGTGATCATACTGCAGATCACCCAGCGCGCCATCTCCCTCGTCTGGATCATAAGTTCTTCGGTCCCCAAGTAGCGCAACCACCGACCAGTAGCTAGATCGTAGTGATTAGCTCTCGTAAGTGATTTATATCTTTTCATAACATCCTTCAATCTATGTCCGCTGATCTCTACTTGCCTGCTTCCCATTTACCTCGATCCATTCTCATAGGGTCATAACCGACTTCGATCAGCTAGGATCTCTAGTTCCCGAGACTTGATCTTCCATCATCACCATATTCCACATGTATATATGTATACCCATTCCTCCGATCTACATCCCTCATGTAGATCCTTCAACCAATTTCACCACGACAACAACCAGCTTGTTGTCGTTGATTGCGACCGCACGCTTCCTCGTGAGATTGCATCACACCGAATCGATTATGATTCGTGCGATCTCGCAGAAACTCATATAACAGAGCGCCACAGTTGAGATCTGCTTCGTCCACCCACGTTGGATCGTCATGTCCTCGCCAGTGTACGAGAAATTCTCGGTAGATCCGCCCATATCTAGTTCTTCTCCCTGATCTCATATCTGTGATCTGTTCCACTTCGTACTCATCGGGATCGCGATCTTGGATCCAGCTATCCCCTGGTAATAGATCTTCATCAAAATCCAGACGATCTTGACTTTCCACATTGAGCCGCATTAGTGGTCGATCTGGATATTCTTTCACGAGCTTCAACTTGTTCACGTGTACCATAGGAAAATATGATATCCGGATCCGGTGATCTCCAACTTCACCGCATGTTCTCCAACTTTCTCTATAACCCGGAATGGTCCATGCCACAAGTGTGCCAACTTCTTAGCGTATCCCTCTTTTACTCGATCCAGATACAGACACACTCGTGATCCGATCTCAATCTGATGTGGGCGGATCTCCTGGTTGTGTAGATCCGCTCGATCGGAGATCGCCTCTCGCAGCTGTTGATTGACCTGTTCCCGAACCTGTTGATAGTACCGCTGGATCTGATACCTCCATCGCCGTGGATCCCGATCATGTCTTCACGTACTTCCCACCGGGATCACCGCTTCTAATGTGGATCTAGGATCCCACCCATGTACCATATAAAAAGGTGTTTCTCCTCGGATCCGATCATGTGCGGTGTTGATCGCGAAAGTGATCCTCTCGGCATACTCGTCCCATCTCGTTGATCCAGATCCTGCACATACATCTTAATCGCCCGAGTGGTAGTTTGGACCATGCGTTCTGCAGATCCATTAGCTTGGGGCCGATATGCCATCGTGGCACGCTGACGTTGACCCAAGATCTTATTAAACGCTCGGAAAAAATCGGACATAAATCCTGGTTCACGATCATGCCTAATCGCTTCGCTGGCCCCAAATCGTCGGAAGACACATTCCTCGTATGATTCGGCGACAGTCTGAGCAGTCCTTGATGAGCTGGCTTTCGCGATCACATATCCAGAGAATAGATCTTCGAAGATCAACAATTCCGTATTCCCTTTATGTGATCTGGGCAACGACGGGATATGATCCATAGCTATGATCTGGAAAGGATATGTTGCCTGAAGGTTGCCTGGCGACTCTCCTTGGATCCGAGGTTTACTCTTACCGGTCTCACAGTCCACACATTCGCCCACGTATCTTTGAACGCTCTTATACAGACCTCTCCAGTGGAAATGCTCTCGGATCCGCTGATAAGTCCGACCGATCCCTTGGTGTCCGCCTTCTAGGCTCACATGGTAGTGATGTAGTATGTCTTGATATAAAGTCTCCGGGATCACTAGTCGCATCAGCTTATCTCGATCTGCATCCGTCGGTCTTGTAGAAGGGCAGTAGAACAGTAGATCGTGGTGATCTAAGTCGTAATCGGCTGCTAGATTAGCATATGATTTGGCTTCTTGCTGAGTCAGATCCTGGAGATCTCCATTCAGATACTTCTTTAATCCCGAGATCCACGCCTCCTCGTCTTGGGCTTGTCGGATCCGATCGATCTTGAGATCTCGAACTATTTCCTCCCGTAATGATCGCGGATCCGAAGTCGATTGCGTCGTAGATCGCGAGCCTGATCGTGTCACTACCGCCGTGATCTGGGCTGCCTGATCCGTCCTCTTGACTACCAATACCTCGTCCAATCTGTTCAACGTAATCAGATCCTGTTTATCCTCATCCAGTTCGATCTCCACTCCACCTTGTCGTTGTAGCGCTGCACTAGCCAAACTGTCCGCACTGCCGTTCCAATCTCGTTTCACATGCACAAGTTCGTGATCTGGCCAGTCCCTCAGACGATCTAAAGCCCTTTGCTTGAGTAAAGTCAGACCGGGTGCTTTACACTCGATCTCACCCCTGACTTGTCGGATCACCAGATTAGAGTCACCGCAGAATACCACTCGTTTGCGATCCACGGTACTTAACAGATCCAGACATAGTAACAGCCCATGATATTCAGCCTCGTTGACGGTAAGATCTTCCGCATAGGCCGATCTGGCCTGGATCACCGTCCATTCAGGCAACTTCCACAAGATCGCACTATATGCGCCACCTCCACGCTTCACGCGGGCTGATCCATCGAAACTGACTACATACAGCTCCTCATCCGCTTGGATCACAGGAATTGGAGCTTGGATCTTCCGTCGTGGCTCTTTCTTGGGCGAGATCTGGATCAACGCTTCATCCACCATGGATCTGGGCGTGATACTAGCCGCAATCACCCCTAGGATCTCTTCTTCTCCTTTAACGCACTTCACAATCTCTAATGTCCACGGTGATAGCAGTGACGCCCATTGGCCTAATCGCCCTTGTAATCCGGTCGATCTAAATAACCAGGCCAACGTGGAGTGTCTAGTCAACACCCGGATCCGGCGTCCCACCAACATGTTATATCCGAGATCCAGGATCCTTAGCAGCGCCAACACTTCTTTCTCCACTGGGCTGTAATTCAGCTCGTTCGACTTCAACGTCCGGCTCACGAAGGTGATCGGGTAGTAGATCTGGTCGTACTCTTGCACGAGAGCTGCCGAGATCGCCCAATCACTCGCATATACGATCACCACGGGTTCCCGATCCATATCAAAATGGCGTAGGATCGGAGTGGATGCGATCTTCGATTTGAGTGTCTCAAAGGCCCGATGAGCACGAATCCATCGTGGATCCATCTTGACTCCATCTAGTTCTCCTGGATCCGACGGCCCCGTAGGCTTTAATGCCAGGTCCGACCCAGGATCTTCCTTCAGATCTAGTTGATCCAACCCTTTATGTTCCATACTTCGCTTGATCTGGATCCGCACATCATCCTTGGACATTGCGGCGAAGTCGACCTCCCTCAACTCGTACAGCACGGCTGCGTAGATAGCATAGTCTTCGATAAATCGACTGTAATAATTCAAGCTGCCCAGAAAAGATTGCATCGATCTCAGCGATCCAGGAAACGCTAGATCCGTTAATGCCGCTAGATCCTTGGGATTCGCCTCCAGTCCACTTTTTGAAACGCGATGACCCAGATATTCCACCTTATTCATACCCCAGAAACTCTTCACCACACTGATCGACAGGTTCCATTTATCACACGCCTCCAGTAGGGCGTCCACTCGATCACATAGTTGATCCCAGCTACCCGCCGGTATGAGGATGTCATCGATATACGATCTGCGCCCGATCACTGATGGCTTGTCTGGATCATCGGCCTCTCCCACTTCAAACACGTCTGTGGATCTTGGATCTGATCCAGGAGGTGGGATCCGGGTGAATCCATATTAGGCGTTGTCGATCAGACGTTGGTAGATCTGCGGCGCATTCTTCAAGCCGAACGGCATACGATTCCATTCGAATAGTCCGAATGGGGTAACGAAAGCTGAGATCGCTCGAGCTCGATCTGTCATAGTCACCACCCAGAATCCACTGGCCATATCTAAAGAGCAATACCACAGGACTTTATCCAGATCCTCCAGAAGATCGTTGATCAGGGGCATAGGGTAGACCATCAGTTGAGTAAGACTATTGACAAGGCGATAATCAATACACAGCCTGATGTCCACCCCATTTTTCTTCACGATCACCACGATCGGTGAGGCCCAGGGTGATCTGGAATAGCTGATCATCTTAGCTGATAATAATCCCTTGATCAGATCTGATAACTTCTCGCGGAATCGAGGTGCGATCTTCCTCACTCGTTGGGCGATTAGCCTAGCGTCTCCTACATCGATATCACAGACCACGCCTCTTGCGGCCGGCGGTAGAGCATTTCCCTTTCCGATGAGAAGATGTCGATAGTTCCAGATCTTCTGACGTAATCGTTCGATCTCCGCCGTAGTCTGGATCCCCGGATCTCCAACTTGGATATGTGGTGAAGTGGATTTGAAAGATTTGGCATCGGAGTATCCAGGAAAGATCTGATTGGGACGTGATCGGACCTGACGTGATGTGATTGGAGTAGATGACGAGCTGATGTGGGTGGATCTGGTTGCGGATCCAGTTGATGGATAAGATTGATGGAGATTAGTGACACCTTGAGTGGGACGTGATATATGTATTGACATACGATCTATACATGTATCCAGATCCGAAGAGCTGGGAAGATCTCGTATGGATGTGGGTGATGTGGGACTGGCATGATTGTAATATGGGTGCAACAGTATGTCTATATACACTGTGGAAACTGGTGATCTAAGCCTAGATGTCCAGATCAAGGGTGTAATCTATATCCGTGAAGACCAGATCGGTTCGTATATGCAGGTCCATGCAGGGAACTTGGATCAAAGCTCATGAACCTAGATCTATAGGCGGATCCGAAGTGATCCGGGATCTAGGGATATTATGGCAAAGATGAACGATGATTGGGGGATTAACGGCATGGAATAAGCTCGGATATGTTATACTTATGATTATCACGAAGTATTGCCACCGGATCATGCATGGAAACCCTAGATCAAGGAGATCAAGGAGATCTAGCCGATCTGGAATTGGATCAGCATGATCTAGCCTTATTAAGGCATGATCTGACTCGGGAGACGTGTGATCTGGACATTATGGTGGATGATTACGATATTGGAAAGAGGAGAAGGCCAGATCACAACATTGCGACTAGTGATCTAATGTTTATGGTTCAGATCCAGGGTGATCTGCAAAGATGTCGACTGCTATGATGGTGAGGACAGGAAAGGACAAGAATCAGGATAGCGTAATCAGTCGATGTGTCGTTAAGGATAGGATACAGGATGGGATAGGTCTTAACATTAAATCAGAACCGAATTTGCATCGTACGACACAAGTGCTTCGCTACGCGCCTGGAAACGGGAACTACATTGGCCCTACGGTATTAATAGCGATTTAGGTGTATAGATCTAGGGTGGTTGATAATATCTAGATAATATATTGGCTAGATCCAACCTCCTAGTATCTTACCCTAAGTGCAGATCCAAGATCCCGGTATTAATTGCTTAGCCGGTAGATCTTCGGTTTCTCAACGATCAAGATCGCGCTATAGGAAGCGCCAAGCAACCAAAGGACCCCGCGTAAAGGGTAATCTACTACAAAGGAACTACTACAAGGCCGGATCCAGATCTAGGCCGTCGGATCCAAGCTCGATCTAATCGCTTGGACTCCGGATCTACTACTGGCGAGTGGTGTGAAGACTCCCACGCTACTCTACGACCCCAACGTCACGCCAAGACGTTCAACCAACACCGATCGAGCAACTTAGCTGTCACCAAGAGAGAAAGATCCAGCCCAACCGATGGGTACACAAGGTGAGCAAGTTCAGCAGATCACGGATCATCGGAGGACCCCCTTCGTTAGTCGGTGTCCGGGCATTGGTGGGAAGTTGGATCTAGCGATCTCGCAGATTTTGCTGATCCCGCTACACCACAATGGTGCGCGTGCCCGGATCTGTTGGTGACTCGGGATTTCACCGTGCGTCTCAAGAAGATGTTCAAGTGAAGGTTGAACAAGGGGAACAAGCGTCATCGGACCTCGGATCGACGATGATGCCTCTGAATGAATCAAGATCCGCGGATCAGCAGAGCGCTAGGAGGAACTCTGCTGACGGAAGAGAGGGCGATCTGGATCCAGATCCAGATCTAGAAGAAAAACCTCTACCTCCACAGGTCCCCACGGGGACCCCGACGGATCTCGACGCAAGTCGAGATCCGTCAACAAAACAAGGAAGGCGAAAGTGGAACCGTACAGATTGGCCGGATCCCCGATCGAGCCTCCACCATATCCACCCAAGGATCCTTCAATCTCCAGATCCGACAAGAAGAAACCCAAAAAGAAGCTAACGCGGAAGAAGATGAAGGCTCCAGAGATTGACGACGAAGATCAGATCGGATCTAAACCTAGATCCAGATCGGGACAAGGTTGGTCCGACGAAGATCTAGAGAACTTGTTCTATCACAAGGAACTTCGCGAGTTTTTGGATCGAGATCCCGTGATGCGGATCCTGAGGCTGAAGCAGGTCGGAGATCCAAGGGAACCTGTATCAGCTCCGATCAAGACTGCCAACAAATTAGAAGCAGTTAAGGATTTGTTGCGACTGCTGAAGGAAGCAGGGATGACCACTGGAGCTTTCGATGCGGATGATGTCTTTGATCTGGATCTGAAGGTGATCCAGACTGCCACCAAGGATTTATTCTCCAAGCTCAAAATCCTCGTCGGCGAGATCCCGCAGATCACAGATCCATTGCCATCACCTCCGGCGAGTATTACGGATCGCCAAACGTCCTCATCACATTACGCCTCGGCTGCCGAGGACGAATCAGATCTCTCATCGGAACCAAAGCGAATGTCTCTGGGACCCTCCGGTACTTCAATGCTGGAGGCGAGATCCAAGATCCAACGCCGGAATCAGCCGAGATCCGGCCGCTCAAGGACGATCCCGACCTCCGAAGACCAGATCACAGCAGCCACGACATCAGATGCCTCATCAGGCACCTTACAGAAGTATTTCGAAGCAGCCATGAGTAGATTCCTGGCAGAACAGCGAGGGCCGATCATGGATCAAGGAGCGACGAAGACTCAGGATCCAGGATCACAAGATGTAGATATGGAATCTGTGAGATCTGAACGTAGCACATCTCGATGGGAGTATGATCCAGACGATATCGACTTCCCCACGGCTGCTCGAGCGACGGTCGCGACCGCTACGACCGGATCAGCCGGATCAACCATGATCCAGAGAGTCCGGATCTCTGCGATCTCAGATCTCAAGGAGTTCACGGGGAAGGATCAAGACGAAGATCGAGCCAGAGCGTGGATTGGCAAAGTGAAATCGGCGTTCATGCGAGATCAAGCCTCTGATGAAGAAAAATGTTTGACCTTTGCGGATCTATTGGCTGGATCCGCCAAGAATTGGTATCGGCAACTAAGCAGATCCACCCGTAATAAATGGTCGGATCTGCTTAGGGCTTTCCAAATCCAGTACTGCGGATTGGGGGTATCAGTGGCTAGACAATACTATCACGCTCGACGTCGACCAGAAGAATCTCCCCTCGACTATCTTTACCGTCTGAATGTCGCCGGATTACGTGCAAAGTTGAAGATCAAGGATGGTAATGCGAAAGATCGACGCGAACATGTGGATCACTATATCGAAACTTTGGAAGATCAAGATCTAGCTGACAGGCTGACTCTGCTACGACTATCCGACGCGGATGATCTGGAAGAAGTGTTACGAGCCCGTGAACGTGCAAAGAGCAGGCAGAAGAAAGCCGCATTCGGATCTAGCAAGTACCGGCAGAAAGCGACTAATCCAGCACCTGCAGCTACGACGAAACATGTCCGCGCGGTACAGATCCGGACGGTAGAGTCTGAATCTGAGTCTGGATCCGACGGATCGGATGGATCTGACTCGGACGGAGACAATCATCGGCGGATCTACCTGGCAGCTGAGCAGGAGGTTATTCCAAAGAGAATCCGGTATGGAGAAGGTCGAGCAAGTACCAATCACCCACAAGTCGACGGATCAAACCCCACCAGATCATCGATCCCGGATCCAGAGCAGCGGATCCGATCGGAACCTTTGCTCACACTGTGGATCTAAGAAACATTCAGATCTAGGATGCTGGAGACGCCTCACTTGCCATAAGTGTGGTAAGCGAGGACATCCGGCAGACCATTGCCTCTTTGTGTGCCGGGGGTGCGGGGAATTACATGATATGGGAAAATGTCCTATGGAAGAGTTCTACAACCAGATCCGCCAGTGGTTCAACCCAGCCAAACATGCAGGTATGCTTCCGGAATCTGCAGAAAGGATGTTAAACTAGGACGCTCGCCGGGTTGGAATCCGGTACGAGCCGAGCGCTCTAGATACTGCATCTATGCATTTGTGAACAAGAAATCGGTAGATCAGGGTAATAAGATCCCAGATCTACGCGGTAATACATGTGATCTGAATGGAAACCGTGCTGGCGCAATCTCAAGTGTCCGCCAGGCGGATGATTACTCCAGATCTGAAGTGACCATGATGGTGGACCTCCATCCAGGAGAGATAAGGGGTTACTGGAAGCAACGGGATCCAGATCTGTGGTTCCAGCCCACAGATCAGGAGAATATACCAGTGATTCAAAAGCCAAGTCAGATCAAGGAGATCCGAAGATCCGAAGTTATGGATCTCTTGCCAGGGGAATCTCGGGGATATTGGAAACACTATGCCCCGGGAAAATGGTTCCGACAAGCCAAGATCACTGGTAAGATCAACAATGAGAGGGGGATCTTGCTCTTAGATACAGGCGCCGAAGTGTCCATAGTGGATACGGCCTTTGCTCGTAAGGTTGGGTGCTATATCGATACGAGCCAGATCCAAGATTGCGTTGGGATTGGCGAAAGTGTTTACAGGACAGAAGGGAGAACCCGGATCAAAGATCACGATGGCTGGATCGCTGGTTTACTTTTTCGATATTTGGGTTGGAGATTTAGCAGGTCAAGACGCCATCCTGGGTATGGATTTCATGGTACCGGCGGGGATCCGACTGGATCTGGCCTATGGATCTATAAGTTTACCTGATGAGGTGCGGATCCAACTTAGTGGGCGTCGACAGCTCTACAACGACAAGGCCAGGCTGGTAACTGTTGGAGAACATATCCAGATCGAGATCGGACAGTCAGTGGAACTTCAACTACATCTCCGGATGTCAGATCACGAGAAGTTCTGGGTTACCCGGGGGGATCGTTGGGTACCTACGGTGGTAAAAGGCCTTGGGAAGAGACGGTATCTGCAGATCACCAACGTGAGCGATAAGGCGATCATATTGCAAGAAGATGTGAGAGTTGGGATCTGGCTATCGGGTGATCACATTCCCCGGATGCCAGGATTTGTCTCGGTGGGGTCACGTCGGTATATGGAATGGCAAAATCTGGCTCTGGAAGCCACGGTGGAGGGGAGATCCGAGCATGATGAGATCTTGATGGAATCAACAGAGCCGATGGTGGATCGACCTTCCTACCCAGCACCTCGTGGTATCCTGAAACGACCCGAGATCTCGCAGATACAGGTAAAACCAGTGTTGACGACCGAAGGTCAAACATCAGCGGGAATAGATCCGCAGGATCAGACCCTGATCCAACTGATAGAGACCGAGGTGACAAACCAAAATATGGATCAGGTAAAGGCGGACGATTTGGATCCAGTGACTGGAGGATCAGCTGAAAGAGATCCACCCGGACAGTTATCTACCCCGATACAGGAGGCGTCCCCGGAGGATCGAAGAAATTCCCCAGATCCAGAGCCGGATCCGGAGGTACATTACCATGAAGGTAATGATCTGTATGCGGAAGATGTAGATCAAGAGATGGCGATCCTTCCAGAGATCAACCCCACCACGGATGAGGTGAAGATTGAGGATATCCAAGTTGGAGATCCGGGGATCCAGACTACGGCGGAGATCGAACGATTACGTCAGAAGATCTGGAACTATCGACATCTTCTCATCGGAAAGGGAAATGCTCTACCGCCGGCCGCAAGAGGGTGGTGGTGTGTGATATCGATGTGGGAGATGCTAGGCCAATCGCCCAACGAGTGAGGAAGATCGCACCTCGATTCCGCGAGAAGTTATCAGATCTGATCAAGGGATTATTATCAGCTAAGATGATCAGTTATTCCAGATCACCCTGGGCCTCACCGATCGTGGTGATCGTGAAGAAAAATGGGGTGGACATCAGGCTGTGTATTGATTATCGCCTAGTCAATAGTCTTACTCAACTGATGGTCTACCCTATGCCCCTGATCAACGATCTTCTGGAGGATCTGGATAAAGTCCTGTGGTATTGCTCTTTAGATATGGCCAGTGGATTCTGGGTGGTGACTATGACAGATCGAGCTCGAGCGATCTCAGCTTTCGTTACCCCATTCGGACTATTCGAATGGAATCGTATGCCGTTCGGCTTGAAGAATGCGCCGCAGATCTACCAACGTCTGATCGACAACGCCTTATATGGATTCACCCGGATCCCACCTCCTGGATCAGATCCAAGATCCACAGATGTGTTTGAAGTGGGAGAGGCCGATGATCCAGACAAGCCATCAGTGATCGGGCGCAGATCGTATATCGATGACATCCTCATACCAGCGGGTAGCTGGGATCAACTATGTGATCGAGTGGACGCCCTACTGGAGGCGTGTGATAAATGGAACCTGTCGATCAGTGTGGTGAAGAGTTTCTGGGGTATGAATAAAGTGGAATATCTGGGGCATCGCGTTTCGAAAGATGGACTGGAGGCGAATCCCAAGGATCTAGCGGCATTAACGGATCTAGCGTTTCCTGGATCGCTGAGATCGATGCAATCTTTTCTGGGCAGCTTGAATTATTACAGTCGATTTATCGAAGACTATGCTATCTACGCAGCCGTGCTGTACGAGTTGAGGGAGGTCGACTTCGCCGCAATGTCCAAGGATGATGTGCGGATCCAGATCAAGCGAAGTATGGAACATAAAGGGTTGGATCAACCAGATCTGAAGGAAGATCCTGGATCGGACCTGGCATTAAAGCCTACGGGGCCGTCGGATCCGGGAGAACTAGATGGAGTCAAGATGGATCCACGATGGATTCGTGCTCATCGGGCCTTCGAGACACTCAAATCGAAGATCGCATCCACTCCGATCCTACGCCATTTTGATATGGATCGGGAACCCGTGGTGATCGTATATGCGAGTGATTGGGCGATCTCGGCAGCTCTCGTGCAAGAGTACGACCAGATCTACTACCCGATCACCTTCGTGAGCCGGACGTTGAAGTCGAACGAGCTGAATTACAGCCCAGTGGAGAAAGAAGTGTTGGCGCTGCTAAGGATCCTGGATCTCGGATATAACATGTTGGTGGGACGCCGGATCCGGGTGTTGACTAGACACTCCACGTTGGCCTGGTTATTTAGATCGACCGGATTACAAGGGCGATTAGGCCAATGGGCGTCACTGCTATCACCGTGGACATTAGAGATTGTGAAGTGCGTTAAAGGAGAAGAAGAGATCCTAGGGGTGATTGCGGCTAGTATCACGCCCAGATCCATGGTGGATGAAGCGTTGATCCAGATCTCGCCCAAGAAAGAGCCACGACGGAAGATCCAAGCTCCAATTCCTGTGATCCAAGCGGATGAGGAGCTGTATGTAGTCAGTTTCGATGGATCAGCCCGCGTGAAGCGTGGAGGTGGCGCATATAGTGCGATCTTGTGGAAGTTGCCTGAATGGACGGTGATCCAGGCCAGATCGGCCTATGCGGAAGATCTTACCGTCAACGAGGCTGAATATCATGGGCTGTTACTATGTCTGGATCTGTTAAGTACCGTGGATCGCAAACGAGTGGTATTCTGCGGTGACTCTAATCTGGTGATCCGACAAGTCAGGGGTGAGATCGAGTGTAAAGCACCCGGTCTGACTTTACTCAAGCAAAGGGCTTTAGATCGTCTGAGGGACTGGCCAGATCACGAACTTGTGCATGTGAAACGAGATTGGAACGGCAGTGCGGACAGTTTGGCTAGTGCAGCGCTACAACGACAAGGTGGAGTGGAGATCGAACTGGATGAGGATAAACAGGATCTGATTACGTTGAACAGATTGGACGAGGTATTGGTAGTCAAGAGGACGGATCAGGCAGCCCAGATCACGGCGGTAGTGACACGATCAGGCTCGCGATCTACGACGCAATCGACTTCGGATCCGCGATCATTACGGGAGGAAATAGTTCGAGATCTCAGGATCGATCGGATCCGACAAGCCCAAGACGAGGAGGCGTGGATCTCGGGATTAAAGAAGTATCTGAATGGAGATCTACAGATCTGACTCAGCAAGAAGCCAAATCATATGCTAATCTAGCAGCCGATTACGACTTAGATCACCACGATCTACTGTTCTACTGCCCTTCTACAAGACCGACGGATGCAGATCGAGATAAGCTGATGCGACTAGTGATCCCGGAAACCCTATATCAGGACATACTACATCACTACCATGTGAGCCTAGAAGGCGGACATCAAGGGATCGGTCGAACTTATCAGCGGATCCGGGATCACTTCCATTGGAGAGGTCTGTATAAGAGTGTCCAAAGATACGTGGGTGAGTGTGTGGATTGTGAGACTGGTAAGAGTAAACCTCGGATCCAAGGAGAGTCGCCAGGTAACCTTCAGGCAACATATCCGTTCCAGATCATAGCTATGGATCATATCCCGTCGTTGCCCAGATCACATAAAGGGAATACCGAATTGTTGATCTTCGAAGATCTATTCTCTGGATATGTGATCGCGAAAGCCAGCTCATCAGGACTGCTCAGACTGTCGCCGAATCATACGAGGAATGTGTCTTCCGGCGATTTGGGGCCAGCGAGGCGATTAGGCATGATCGTGAACCAGGATTTATGTCCGATTTTTTCCGAGCGTTTAATAAGATCTTGGGTCAACGTCAGCGTGCCACGATGGCATATCGGCCCCAAGCTAATGGATCTGCAGAACGCATGGTCCAAACCACAACTCGGGCGATTAAGATGTATGTGCAGGATCTGGATCAACGAGATTGGGACGAGTATGCCGAGAGGATTACCTTCGCGATCAACACCGCGCATGATCGGATCCGAGGAGAAACACCTTTTTATATGGTACATGGGTGGGATCCTAGATCCACATTGGAAGCGGTGATCCCGGTAGGGAGTACGCGAAGACATGATCGGGATCCGCGGCGATGGAGGTATCAGATCCAGCGATATTATCAACAGGTTCGGGAACAGGTTAATCAACGACTGCGAGAGGCGATCTCAGATCGAGCGGATCTACACAACCAGGAGATCCGTCCGCATCAGATCGAGATCGGATCTCGAGTGTGGTTATATCTCGATCGCGTGAAAGAGGGATATGCTAAGAAGTTGGCACACTTGTGGCATGGACCATTCCGGATTATAGAGAAAGTTGGAGAACATGCGGTGAAATTGGAGATCGCCGGATCCGGATATCATATCTTCCCTATGGTACACGTGAACAAGTTGAAGCTCGTGAAAGAATATCCAGATCGACCACTAATGCGACTCAATGTGGAGAATCAAGATCGTCTGGATTTTGATGAAGATCTATTACGGGGGATAGCTGGATCCAAGATCGCGATCCCGATGAGTATGAAGTGAAAAGATCACAGATATGAGATCAGGGAGAAGAACGAGATATGGACGGATCTACCGAGAATTTCTCGTACACTGGCGAGGATATGACGATCAACGTGGGTGGATGAAGCAGATCTCAATGTGGCGCCCTGTTACATGAGTTTCTGCGAGGATCGCACGAATCATAATCGATCGGTGTGAGCAATCTCACGAGGAAGCGTGCGGTCGCAATCAACGACAACAAGCTGTTGTTTGTCGTGGGTGAAATTGGTTTTTGAGGATCTACATGGGGATGTAGATCGGAGGAATGGTCATACATAT
>VOQZ01001554.1:0-85627 GCA_008079305.1 Phytophthora palmivora | reverse complement strand
TTGTAACCACACAAGCAGTGCACACGATCCAGCTTGGGATTGGCGAGCGAACTTCGTCGCATACATGCCTGCAAAAGCGACTTTAGCGCCATCGCCGTTCAAAGGTGAAAATTTCCTCAGTATGTTTTGTGTCGATCTACACGAGCCTCCATCACTGCTGATGCAACTACCAATGTACAAGAACCTATTGCAACACTTCCAGCCACACAGACCCCGTGTTCACATTGTTGGCATTAGCACCCAAACCAGATCAGCAAGTGCCTCGAAGAGCTCGGATACCTAACACCAAGTTCCAGCGACCATTGCCACCGAATCTACGGCCATCGCTATCAGAGCAACTCAAGACCATTTCCCAAGGAGCTCAGGCCATCACAGCACAACCTCGCTACCACGTACAACCTCCCGCGCTCAAATGAACCTGCTCTCGCATCATCCAGTAGTCATACCCAGTCTGGTCAACCTACCCATGACAAGAACGCCTCCAGGCTACAACCATCGGACTCACTGTCGGCAAACTTGACTGTCGATTTCCATGCCCTGCAACCTTCACGTCAGACCGCTGTACATACCTGTTCCAGCACCCTTTCGAAGCCAAGGAAATCCTCATGATCATGTACTACCGGGACATGCTGCACGCATCCGTCAACACGGCTGATCATAGCTTCCGTTTCCGTCTATCGCGTGTCCTGGAGCAGTTCGGCGACGATTATAATCCCTCAAACGCACAGCACTGGATCCGAATTGTCTTGGCCACTACTAGCGAAGCGAACAAAGTCAAACTCTTTCTCGAAAGTGTCGGTGTCATCGGCTCACAGCGTCCATCGCGTAATGAAATACCCTGTTATTCACACAATAAACGAGCTACGCACCAAACAACCAGATTTCCATGATACCTCGCAAGCAATAGAGCAACGCACGTTGCATTCATAACGAGTGTTCTGGTGTGATAGTTTCCATGCCCTGCAAGTCCTCTTTAGAGCCTACCTGTCGCGCATTTGTCCCCGAAGATCTGGCAAGCCTGGACCACAGCACCTTGAGCGAGGCCCATTTCAATTCGACCCAATGCAGCTTCTCTTCGGCAACAAGCAGATACAACAAACAGCACCCAATTCGTCCACTCAATATGTACCAAACGTCCTCTCAGTTGCTTGCCTTCTTCCCTTGATCACCGCTGGTTCGCTTGAACAACGCCCATGCTTCGCATCCCAGTCGATCAATAGAAATGACGAAGTCTTACGCCGTACCTGGGGGTCCTTGTGCCTTTGAACAGCGATTGAACGAAACATAGCACCACAAGGACCAAATCACCACATAGGAACAAGACAGGGAACAGATCATCATCAACAACACATCAACAATAAGAGCATCGCCACTGTCTCCACCGTCTCACGCTCACTATCAACCACAACTCTCAGCCACCATTTCATAGGCACGATAGATCCGCCCAGTGGCATTGCCAGCCAGACGAGCGATCCAATGATCGAGCAAAAGAGGCATCGAGACCGACAGAGGCACTCCTCATACAAATAATCACAGAATAATGCACTTAACAAACCTGAGAAGTAGCGCTGCAGAAGCCGAAGACGAAGAAGCAACACCGCTATCAGCAGTGGTCGAAGGTGCAGCTGCGTCATTTGCAGTAGAAGAAGGAGCTGGGACAGTCCCAGGTGCAGAGGCGGAAGCATCACCAGCGGTTGTAGCAGTACCATCGGCAGCAGCAGTCACACCTGCCTGCTGCTGGTACTGCTGGTATGCCTCAGCACTAGCTTGTGCAGCCGCCGCCAGTGACACCCCATGCCGCATTAGCCGCATCGACACCATAGTATGCTGCGTACTCGTAATAGCCATTCCAGTAAGCGTTCGGATCATTCGGGTCCGCGGTGGTCGTTGCAGCCGTCGTCTGGTCCCCACTTGCCGGTGTTGCTCCTGTTGCTCCTGTAGCTGCGGCAGTCGAGGCATCCTGCTGATAATACTGGCCTTGCTGACCCTGCTGCTGGTAGTACGAAGCATACTGATCCTGTTGGCCTTGAGCTCCGTAATTTCCATATTGTTGCTGGCCATAGCTTCCAGACTGGGAACCGTAACTATCGGAGCCACCGTAGCTACTGTCGCCTCTACCGTAACCATGCGAACCGGCACCTTGCAAGATCACCATATCGACCTCCTCCTTCGCACCTGCAAGGTTCTGAGGTGGGCCCTGAATTGAGATGGTTCGCACTGGCGGGTTCGAGCCTGGGTCCGCCACCTGAGGGATCTGGATGCGCACAGCGTGACGGTCCTGGATGCCCTGATCGTTTCTCCACGCTTGCCAATGATGACACCCACGCGGTCGTTAGGTACCTGCATGTAAATGGTTTGACCCGAGGCCATGCCGTAGCCATGATGCTGGCCCGGCTCCTCACTGACCATAGATTGGATCTCGAACTTAGCAGCCTCCTTTGCCTCCATTGTACCACGAATTGTGATCAAACGCATCTCAGGGTTATTCGGGTCCGGCGTCTGCGGAATGGTGACACTTGTTCCAGTCCGCTGCTGAATAGCCTTGATCGTGCAACCACCACGCCCGATAATAAGTCCCACGCGCTCATTGGGCACCAACAATTCCACCGAGTCGGTACCATCCGGGTTGATACCACCGTAACGCGCCATGCGATCCCGGTCATCACGTTCACGGAAGCCACCAGCTCCCTGGTTTTGTTGTCGCTCGTCAATAAGATTCTGGATGAGTTTCTGAGCAAGGTCCAAAGACTCCTGGTTCCCCGTGATGTTCACAAAACGGTCAGGGGTGTGGGGAGCTCCTTCTTCCTCACGCACAATCTGGATATGTGCACCACTCTTCATCTGCAAGTCACGGATAGTCTCGCCACCACGGCCAATGATGTATCCAACGAGGTCACGCGGCACTTTCATGTCAATCGACACGGATTGACCGTCATTGCCGGGTCCATAGTGGGCAGGTTGTCCACTGCTTGAATGTTCACCATCCTTGCCGTAGTTCTCGTTCAACGTGCCATTGAGTTCCGCTACCTTGCGTAGTTGCTCCTGCTTCAACTTCATAGCCTGTTGCGGATTAAACAGAATATCCTCCACTGCACTCTGAGCCTTAGCCACAGCCTCATCAGTGTCTGCAGTAATGAGCACATGGAGCTCCTCATTCTCGTCCGGGTCGCCCGTGGGGTCCTTGGACGAGCCTTTGCCTCGGATCAAAATGCGAGCACCCGACTCGTCCTCCATCCGCTTCTGGTTCGAACCTCGGGGTCCAATCAAAAGTCCCATAAAGTTGATATCTGGGTACTTGTCCACAGGAATGTACACTTTCTTGCGCTTCTTATCGCCCATACCAGGTGCAGCTCGCACTCCACCATCAACTGCAACATGAAGATACAAAATGACGTCAGGTGACACAAATCAGAAACGGCAATTTCTGGGACTAAAACGTACCATCCCCCTGTCACAAAAATAATCGCCACAAAATATAGTCCTCGTCAGCTAAAATTGCTAAAATTTCGCTAAAACCACGCTTAAAATGACGTACCTCCCAGCGGCTCTTGCGTTTGCCTAGAGCGTCACCACCCGGAATTGCAGCTGCCGCCAGACGCGCTGCGATCTCACGTGCACGGGCCACAGGGTCTGCCATTGTTCGTCTACAAAGGAGCGGAGGGGAGGTCGAGTCTAGCAGGTGTCTACTTGCCTTGCCTTCACAGTGTGTGGCCAGGTGACTGGGCGGCGATTAACTACCAATCAGCAGTCTGAGTTGAGAACATGATCTGATTCGCTGAAATCAAGTAGGATTTCCTCCAATCAGATGCTTCATTTCCGCATTTGACAACGCCATACATTTTCTAGCGCGCCAAGTGGCACAACGTCCTCGTCTTCATGTCTTCGCGTGTGCCGCTGCTGGTAAAGAGCAAAGGCCGCAAACCATCTCGAGTGTCGATCGCGCCGCGCGCTAAGCCGTCGAATGGTGCGTCTTTCGTAAAAATCCACGCAGAATTGAAGAAGATAGCTCAGTTTTCGTGTTTCTGAACTTTGTAGCACCCAGAACGAAGCGTCCAGCGACTCCAGAGAGCGACAAACCCAGGAACAAAGACGCAGAATCAGTGAAGTCCGCCGAGGTCGAAATTCTGAGTCCAAAAGCTTCTCTACAAGCTGAGAAATGTTGTCTCAAAGTTCTGGAATACTAATATTGTTTTGTACTGTTATTTACAGGCTCTGAAGACCACCGACAAAGCTGCAGCTACGTCGGAGGAGATGTCGACCTCAAGTACTCAAAATGCTGGAAACTCTGCAGCTCCAGCAGTTAAAACTGCACCTCCAAGCCCTCAAACGGCACTAAACCTTCACTAGTTGCTAAACAGACAGCTGTAGCTAAGCCTACTACAGTGACCAAGCCTGCTGCTATCATTACGAGCTCTGCTAACAGTGCTAGTGCTTCGACGTCGCCTGCTGTGCAGCCTCGTCGAGCTGGAGGCATTGCCGTTGGTGGATCTCTCTCAGCTACGTCGCCAAGTACAGCTGTGAAGAGTCCAGGGACACGACCTGTGCCGACCGTGCGTTCGCCTATTGTGTTGCCGATGCAGCGGCGTCCTGAGAGACTGGCAAAGATCACGTCGGCGGGGCCAGTGTATCGACCCAGCCCTGTGATGCGCCCACGAGCTGGAAGTATTGGAAGCTCATCGACGGTGCGACCTCGTGGTGGAAGTATTGGCAGCTCACCGGCGGCACGTCCACGTGGTGGGAGTGTTGGCAGCTCTCCTGCAGTGGGTCAGCAGAACTTGATGAAGCAGAGACTGCTTCGAAAACTGGATATTAAGCCGCACCAGTCACCTCGACGCTCAGCGATGCACCAACAGCAACTTCGCAACAAGAATGGACCGACGTCGCCCTTGATGCTGGGTGGTAAGCCTGCTCCAGAGATTAGCAAGGATGTTCCTGAAGTGCAGCTTGATGCACAGCAGTCACGACATGCGACGACTACGAAGGTTACTCGAGCAAAACCCACCCCGGCGAAGAAAAAACGACCTGGGCCAGCTAAACGTCAGAAGACCAGTGAGACGACGTCAGTGCAGACCAGTACCAGTACTAGTACACCTCAGCGTCGATCGTTGAGAAGAAAAGCTAAGCGTTCGTCCTACCGTGAGACGGATGGTAGCGGTAGCTCAGGTAGTGAGCGAGACGATGATCGTGATGAGGATGTGGACCCGAATGATCTTAACCTGCCAGAAGACGAGATGAGCGTAAGTCATTCCGCACATACCTATTTTGTAGAACTATGCGCTAATCTTTTATCATCGCTGTGATTATAGGTTTACGTGCCTGCGCGTGAGAGGGCCACGTTGTGGGCAAAATCTCTGCTTAACAAGGACAAGGATGGTGAAAAGAGTGACCATAGCAAAGAGTGTGAGACCACCCAGGCACTGGTTGTACGTGAAAAGAGAACTCCTACCCGGAGGAAGCGCAGCAATTCGAATGCGTCCTCGGTTTCGTCTGTTGTAACTGGAATCGGTGGAGGCATCATCTCTCGTAGCAAGATGGAGGAACTGCTGAAAAAAGAGCCGTCTCAGATGACTATGGGCGAGTTAGCGCTTACTGTACCCAAGGGTAGGCGGATGAAGCGTCATGAACGTGAGGAAACAACCTCAGACACACCGCTTCTTACTGGTCCAGCTGGTGAAGGCTCCTCGAGCCTATTGAACGTCAACGCGCTAAACCGTGTTCGTTCACTGTCAGTGTCTTCCGAGTCTGCTGCTTTCGCAGGTTCCCTGGTGACGCCGCAGGTTCAGATTATCGATGGGCAGATGGTTGTGATGGAGAACACAATTAAGTTAGGTGATGAGTTGCAGCGCACGGCCGATGCTCTTGGCGAAGGCAGTATTGGTGGTGAATCTTCAGGGCTACCACCGCGACATTCGGGTTCAAGGTACAATTCATCGCATCCAAATGGTCCAGGCAAACGCTGGAGCAAGGAGGAAACAAAACAATTCTACTACTGCTTGAGCCAAGTCGGTCCTAACTTCTCCATGATGGCGACACTGTTCCCGACGCGAAAACGAAAAGAGCTGAAGAGCAAGTTCAAATATGAAGAGAAGAATCACGCAAAGTTGATCGAAATCGCGCTGCGTGCGTCAACAGCCCCTCTCGATTCCGAGATGGTGGACGTTATTTCACAGATGGTTGACAAGGAGGCTCAGCGAAAACTTGCAGCGCAGAAGAAGAAACGGAAGCCCAGATCACAGTTGGCTCTACTACGCGATGGGCAGAATGACGATGCAGCTTCAGTGGCGAGCTCAGTGGTTTCTTCTCCTATGTCGATGACGGAGGTACAGACAGAAGAGTTCGTGGAGACGCTGGATGACGCAGACTTGTTCCCGCCCAGCAGACGCGGCTCATTCGACTTTAGTGGATGATGAGAGGTTAGTGAGTAGTGCTGCTGCAATATAGGAACAGCAAACAAGTTGAGTGTATCAGTGATAACCTCGAGTGTCGGTAGTTCTCCATGTTGAGATACTTTGTAACTAGAACAAGAGGCATGAGGTTCAGATGCACAGGTAGTTCATTGACTCAATACACTACTAGAGCTGCATAGATAGCGATGGGTGCGTTTACAGCATGGCAGCCACAGCGACAGCAACCAGACTGACACCAGCTGCGAGGACAGCGCGAGGGGCGTCACTGCTGCCACTGGCACTCTCGGCACTGCTCTGGCTCGTAGCAGCGTCAGCAGAGCTGGAAGTGTCGTCGTCGCTTCCAGCATCGACCGAAGCGTCAGTAGAGGAGACTGTGGTCGTGTAGCTGTCGTCGCTTCCAATACCCGATGATTCCGTAGACGAGGTGGTGCTTCCAGTGGTGAGACCAGTGTGACCGGCCGAGTGGTTGTCCGTCGTGGCACTCGAGTCCGTCGTGGTGCTGCCAACGGTGCTGTCGGCGACGCTGTCGGTGACCATGGTGGCCCCATTGTCATTGCCTGAGACGACACTGTCTCCGAGAGTCTGCGCCTCAATGTTCGACGAGGCAAGAGCCAACACGACGGCGACGGCGATCAACTGGAACTTCATTCTTTCGTGGTGCTTGAGCTGCAGATGGCAATTCCGGGAATGGTCTCTCGATTATTGAGCGGACATGTAGAGGCTCTCGAGACAAAGATGGGAAGTGCTGTGTGTGACGTGTGAGACCGTAGAAAGCCAGTAGATAGTCAGACCAAGCTTCAGTTTGTGCCGCTTCAACTTGTAGTGGTGCTTCGAGAGCCACATGAAGGAGACGATGGCTACAGTCTCCAGTACGTTGAGCCTTACCACAGCCACCCTCGATTTTGCCATGGCGGTGGCTGCGAGTAAAGGTTGAGAGAGAACGGAAACGATAGAGCGAGTGAACTAGATCGGATCAACGATCGTCGAGGCGGTGTAACGAAGACTTGGCAAGCAGCCACAAGTATTAGCTCGCAGCTTGTCCACATGCACTGCGCATAGCGATGGGACGTGCTCAAGTATCCTAGCACAGATCCCAGCTTGTTTCCCCTCTATGGCGTTAGTAGCAACGAGATGTCGACGAACAGCAAACAAGGTCATCTTCTCTTCTACATGTACTACAGTAGAACGAATACTTCATGTATCGTACTACATGTACTACGTTTATGGCGCGCTTGATTGACTACAGGTAGTTAGTAGTGTATCGTATATGATGCTAGCATCGGATCACGCCAAACTGAGACTACACTGTCATCTCAACTTGTTATCACCCTACGCAGTTGAACATGCTCCTAAATGTTATACCAGTTCGGAAGTCTTCCTCGTTCAACAGCATCTAGATTTCGATCGGATCTGTTTCGATCACGTTGGAAATGTCCTCTTTTAGCGAGACTAGCACGACGACGAGACTCAGTATCCCTCTCAATCGATGTCATACTCGGCCAAGAACGCAATCTTCTGTACTTCCGCTGTCTCCGATGGTAAGAGGAAACTCAAAACACATAGCACCACTTCGCTTGGCAGTGTCATCCAGCGGTGGGATGCAACGGCGTCCCAGTCACGATGCTCATGATACCAAAAGTGTCTTATCCACTCCCACAGTGAACTCTTGTGTCTTTGCTCAGTGAGAAGCTCGAAATGGCGCAACATAATGATCTCTCGAATTTGAGGCCACACCGTTTCCAACATGTACGCGCTTGCAAAGCGTCGAATCACTGGATGAGGCCTTCCACCGACCTTGTTCACAGCGTACCAGACAGCTTGACGACATTCAACCGGGTTCACCTTGTCAATTGCTCGTACGATGTCTACCATCCCGTAGTGTATTGCAGCTCCGACACACGTGTAGATATTGAACAGCCTCTTTACGGGAGCTCGACGCTGCTCCCAGCGCATGTTGAGGTTCAGTCTCACTGTCGACCCTGGCTCGAGGTCCTGCAGAACGCGTTTGTTGACTAGGATACTTTTCACACATGGTTCATTCCCTGACGCAATGGCGAGCTCCAGTACTTTTAATGGATAATGTTGGCACAATAAATTATCATGTGAACTCGGTTCGTGTTGTTCTAGTAAAGATGAAGCTAAATCTCCATGTCCAGATTGGATTGCCAGCTCCACGGCGTCAAATCCGTTAACATCGCGTTTGGACATGGGGACAAGGACCCGGAGACTCGTTTTTCGAGCCCATTTAACTAGACGTAGCAAGACTGAGGGATGCACGCTGTGGTGGCAAGCGTCCATGATCACATGACGTCTGAGGGAATCTCTCGCCCAAAAATCCACAGTGTGATGATACACAAAGTCGATGAGTTTCACAGCGACGTGAGGGTCTCTCACCCTTGTCACCAGCATTAACACTGTTTTGCCGCCTTCGAGGCGAATTTCGCCATCTTCACTCGGCCACGTTGCGCCTGGAGGCAACAAGTTGCGCACGATTGCAAGCAGCTCGGTCTTTCGCATTGGGTGTTGCTAACTGAGACGTTGTGGAGTTCCAGTTAAATGTGGGTACCTGGCTTCAGTGACCGTCCCACCAAGCATCATTTTCATCTCTAACTACCTGCCATGGCAACTGCAAGAATAATTCTCTCGGAATGTGCCACGTTGCAACATGCAAGTTAATGACGAAGATCAACCGATGAACATTTCTGTTTGCAAATGCAACACATAGTGAAAATGATAAAACCAAGACATGAACTTTACACATCGTAGATAGAGTAAGAAGTAGAAAGTCTTTACTCTTATCAAGCGTGAGATGGACTCCTACAACTTCAACGTTCGTCTACAGGAAGTAAGTGACGACGGCCAATGCACCGAGTGACAAGACACTCAATGCTCGTCCAACCGGCGACGCAGCACTAGAACCCGACGATGCCGAAGCCGCCGAAGCCGAAGCAGTAGATCCCGATGTGTCCGTTGCTGGCGAACTCGTCGCGGTGGTCGACGTCTCACCTGACGAAGCCGACGCTGCCGTGGATGGAGCTGTGATGGTGTCACTGGACCCGGCAGTGGTGTTGCCGGCCGTGGAACTAGCCGTGACCGTGCTTTCCGTGGTGGTGGAGCCGGCGGTGGCACTACCCGAAGCCGACGGACAGCGGGCCGGCACATAGTCAATGAGATCTGCCAAGAGACGGATGTTGTCACCCACAGGGAGGATGCACTCGGACAAGTCCATGGCTTGAGCATCAGCCAAGAGACTGCGGCAGGCACTGGACGCACACATGAGGTCAATGACGTCCTGCGTGGGGATGCTGGCGGCCGTGAACTGGTAGCCCGAATCGGTCGAGCATTGCTCGATGTACTGGTTCGTCAGCAATGCGCTGAGTGTCGTGGAGCTGCACGTGGCGATGGAACTGGAGCTGGACATTGGACTGGAGGCTGAGAACGTCTACCGCTGAGGAGGAGAATTGCAGAATGAACAGGATCAAGGCCGGCATGGCACGTCGAACGGAGACAGCACTTGTCGTGCGGGAAGAGGTCGATATAGTGGGAGGGGATTCATTGTTCGAGAGTGTTTACGGGGAGGGGGTTCAGCCATTCACTGCAACTGCAACATGTCATGTCATCCCCCTTACATCAAAGAGTGGACATGGAAAAGTATGGAGCCTTCGGTTCTGATGTTTCTAGACTATAATAGCAGCTAGTGTTACCAGTGCTCTATACATGAGTGTTGAACGAGCACTCCCCGCCATGCTGGTGTTGACAGCAAGGTGACAAGGGTGTCACTGCCATTTCTGACTTCTATCCAGCGACAGTCTCTTCCTGCCGCCATTATCCAAGACGCTATGCCTGGACACGTGCGACACAGGCTTTTCATTTGCCAAGGACTCGATAAGAGCGAGAATGGTGGCACTTTGATGTGATCCTGGAAATTCCAGGATCACGTCAAAGTGGCAGTGGAAACGCGCGATACCTTGCTGACCCTGATTCGAGGTACATTTAAGTGTACAGTACGTTGCTGTCATCCCTTTGATGATGGTCCTGAAGGCCCTGAAGGGAAAATTGTTAGCTAAGATTAGTGGATACCTTCCTGCTAAGCGAAACCTTCAGGCACGTGCTGCCTGGAAGCAGAAGGTCTACATGTACTTAAAACGTTGTTGTAGGAGTTCATATGAGAGAAGTTCATGTTGAAGAGAAGCTGCGAGGATTTGCTAAGCCTGACCTCTTGGTCGTATCGGCTGACCCCTCTGCAAGTGAAGGACAAGTATATTAACTGCACAACACCACTGCGGCAAGCCTTGAGATCGACTTGTCTACATGAAATAAGCACCAGCGACGAGGACACCGATCACCGCACTGACTGAGCTGGCAACCGAAGCACTGCTCGATCCAGAGGAGGCGGATGCAGCCGCAGAAGAAGCGGAGGCGGACGCGTTCGAGTCCGTGTCGCTACCCGCGCTGGAAGTCGTGGACGAGGTCGAAGACTGGGTGATGCTGTCCGCAGAGGCTGAAGTGCTGGTGATGGTCACCTCGGAGTCGGTGCTGGCGCTGGAGGTGCCGACCGTCGTGTTGGTGTCAGCAGAACCAACAGTCGCGTCATCAGTAGCAGACTCGCTACCTGCCACTCCAATGTCGAGGGACGAGCTACCAGTGCCGACCGTACTGCTGTCCAATAGGGTGTCATCCGTCTCTGTGGTTGCGCTAGCACTAGCGCTGGTGCTGGTGATAAGCGAGTTGTCGAAGTTGTTGCCCGTGTTCGAACCTGAGCTGGAGCTCACGGTGCTCGTGGATGCCGATGCAGATGTTGATACCGAGCTCATGATGTCCTGTGCACAGGCGGCGCTGATGGCCAGAGCGCAAGCAATGGTGAAACGGAGAACCTGCATAACTGTGGTGGTCTTCTGGAAGAAGAAGTGTTGGGTGAACTCGACTGTCGAGTACACGCTTAAGGTGAAATTGGAGAGTGGCGGCACTGGAGCGGAACTCGTGTGTTTTCAACCACTCGACACTCAATCAATCATATCATGAGCGTGCTGGCACGACAGGACAAGCTGTGGCTCCGAGGGTGGACATGTGCCTTCTCAAGCATTGAAATCTCCCAGTCTATGCCCGAGTAATGCCACATGCCCGCAACAGCGATTATCACCGATAGCAGCAGTCCCGCGTTCGGTGAGACACCGAGTTGTCTGGCATGCCTGTGATATCGAGAGCGATGCCATTTGCATTGATACTGCATGAAACATGGCGAGAACCATTCTCGGCTCTGATATGCGCTCGTTATCCGTTCGTCTCCATCGTCTTGGGGCAAAATTGTAATGCCCATTGTCGTCAATACGTAGTCAAGTGGCAACCGAATTGTCAATTCGGTTGTCGGATTCGGAATTGAGATTGTGAATAGGTTTTATCTGGCAGTACTGGTGGCAGTCAGCTCTCACTGGCAGACTGCCACCAGTACTATTGGCAATAGTGGCTCACCACTACGTTAACCTGTTGGCTATGTATTCTGATACTGTAGTCCAGTTTCAAATTTGCCAACAAACTGGCAGTGTTTTCACAAATGCAAATTGATCGCAAACGGTTTAGTGGCACCACCTTCGTTTTTGCTCTTTAAATGCATGTTCCTGGATTGTGTGCGAGACACGCCATTTTGTGTCACACACAAAGAAGCCAGCCAGCTGCCTATCTCTGCCGTCATCTCGAGCTTTTGGCAACACAAAGCCCGAGGAAAAGCGAGACTCGCCTTCTCTCGAACTGGAGAGCCCTTTGCCGTACCAAGACACATAAGAGACGCCAGTATGCCCCGCGACGAGGAGAATTACCGCAACATGGACCAGCAACAGTTTGACCGTCGCCGTGCGGAAGATGAGGCTCGGCAGGACGCGCTGCTGGACCAGATCCACGGCGGCGTCGTGGGCCTCAAGAACCAGGCACATGCCATCAATGGCGAAGTCGTGGAGCAAAATATCATGATTGACGATATTGGCAATGTACGTTCGCCTGATGAGTCTCAAAACTGAAGAAAATGGGCAAAGGAAACTGATCATTTGTATTGCCATTGCAGCGAATGGACAATGCCACCCAAGACATTTCAAGGGAAGAGCAAGCTGCGCGGGAGGTCAACGCTCGTAAAAAGAAGGCAAGTTTGTATGCCCAAGTGCAAGATTGATGTGAGTTTAGGTGTCTGACCTTTGGATGTTGCCTTTGCTTTTGTTTCGTCAGGCATGCAAGTTATACGGTGTGATCGCAGTGTTGGTGGTGATTCTCATCATCGTGTTCATCATTCCGTCGCCCAACTAAGTGCGGATGCAATTGCCAGTCGAGTTGAAACGACAACCGAACAGGAATTAACGTCGTCTCCACCGAGACCTTTTTGTTTCTGCAATTCCACACTTTCCACTTTCCTGTTTCGGTCTCGCATCGCACATCAACTACCTGCAAACGTTGCCGCTATAGGGATTGTACACTTTAATACAGCGATTCCACTGCAAAAACTTCAGCAAATAGTTGCTTGTTAACGTTAAATGCGGTCGTACAGCAAGACCGCACGAACACCGAGTAAGACAGTTCTACAATGCTACGGCTACAACCACCGCCATTGCAAAACCCATTGCCACGCTACTGACCGTCGTCACTGAGGCACCAGCAGTCAGCACGGCGCTTTCTGACGAGTCATCCTCGTCATCATCAGGTGGCAAGCCTCCCGTTCCTGTGGACGGACCAGCAGGGGCAACCGTCCCCACCACGTCACCGATAGAGTCCCCACTGCCCGTAGAATTCGTAGATGTAGAGGTGCCACCACTAGAGCAACCTGCCTTGAGCTCACTGCTTGTGGGGGTCTTGGAGGCGTCCGACGGGTCACTCACGCCATCCGCAACGAGGCTACCAGTGTTGCTAGTTGTCCACGTGCAGCAAGGGTCTCCCAGTTCCTGTCCATTCGTGAATCCATCTCCGTCCGTGTCTTGCTGGCACAACGCAGCAGTCCATGCGTTACCGGCAGTAGAGAACGCCTTACCGAAGTCGCTCAGTCCTGTCTCTCCAGCGGCGTCCAAGTGGCCAATGTTTGAGTTGTCGGGTACGTTGCCACCATTTGGGATGAGCTTCACGTACTTGGCGTAACCCTGCACTGTCGAGGGGGCCACCACGAGCCCCACAGCTAACGTCGCGACTACAGAGCGCATTATTTCTTGGAGTTGATAGGAATTTCGCGAATGCAATTGCCCGACGCACAGCGCATGGTGGCCATCTTGGACGCTTTTACTAGGAAAAAGACAGCCGGTTCGTTGGAATGGTCGGCAGCAATAGTGAAACCGAGTCAAAACTGTCCCCTGATCGGCACCGGCTGGATTTGTCCGCAACAGCAGTGGATGGATGACCCAGACAGCGGACGTTGCTTCACTTTCCGTTGGTGCACGAGTTGATGATCGCTTGGCTTGGCTCAGAAATGGACTTGACTTGCTAGTTCCATCTGCGCAATGCATACTAAATTCTCTAGTCGTGTCTAGTAATTGTAGTAGTAGACAGTCTACTGCTACTACCTGTTGTAGCCCACAACATCAGTGCGCGATATTGAGTGTCGACGTTGAAGGGCACCTGCCAGTATCTGAGTCAATCGCGGTGGACCTGACGACGAACTTCCGATGTGATGGAGCATCGTTGCCTCAGTTCAATCGTATATAGCCGCCAAAAGCTTTCCTCTGCTTGTTCTGCCTAATGCGAGGCGGTTTCAACGCTATTAACAGCCACAGACCAACAAGTTCCCGTTCGCCAAAGTCATGATCCGTCCTGTACTTCTCTGGTTCGCTCTGTTGGCCACTTCCACGTCGAGTTCCTGTATACACGATCAACTCTCAACTCGCCTCACCTCCAGCACTCAGAATTACGACAGCGATCCTCGCCGTCCTCACGACGCTCGCTACACAGCACCTAACACTCAAGAGCCAACTATCGAGCTACAAGTTAACCTCGACATGTACCCACAGCACTTGCACTAAGTCGTCGCCTGTAGCAATAAGACACACGTGTCAACTGACAAAGAACTGTGTTACCCTCTCTGTCTAAATTCTACGCGCTCTTAGCCACCGCACGCTGCACCTCGCGATTGGCTTTAACCGACACTTCCTGACGCTTCTTGGGCGTGTTGTACCAGAAGCGCACAAAGCCATCGCGCGTGGCGAAGATCGTGTGGTCCTTGCCGATGCCCACGCCCGTTCCTGGGTGGTACTTGGTGCCACGTTGGCGGATAATGATGTTACCAGCCAAGACGCTCTCTCCGCCGAACTTCTTGACGCCCAGACGCTTGGACTCCGAGTCGCGACCGTTCTTGGTGGATCCACCGGCCTTCTTGGTGGCCCAGCGACGCGACAGCGTGTACATTCCCTCTGCCTTGGTCCCCACAGACGCGCTGCATCCAAAGACGCGCGCCATTCCCATCGCCATCGACATGGTTGCTTCTGTTTTGGCCACACAAAGGTTTGAAGTCAGAGTGATGGTCAGAAGGCTAGAGACACAGAATAGGACACAAAAGATACCAACTTTCGGACGGAATCATTGAAGAGTCGAGACACTTTATCATTCGATCGCTATGACGTATGTGAGTGGAGGCGACGTAGTGGCCAAGCGCTCGCCATGGCGTCTGTCTATCGTGACGGACATGTTCTGGGGCGTTGTGAACTTTGTGGGCCTCTTGTACGTGGCTGACATGCTGCTGTAGGATGTAGGGAAGTCTAACGATGGGCTGTGGTGTATTAGTGTGACGTCCATCTTCTCCGTGAGTCTTGCAGATTAAAGACTGCAGCACGTGTGGTGTTGATTGTTGTGTATGGATGTCACAGGACCCGTCGACTGCTACGCGTCCTAATAGCAACATTGGCCAAAGCTCAACTTCTAGTCGGGGCTTGGGTGGCAACGGACGTGGAGGTCCGCGACCCATGGGCAGAGTCAATCACCGTGGCACCATCAACATGCCAAGTACGTCAGCTGCTGGTTCCACTGAACGTCCAGAAGAACTGACGTGTTGCTTGTTGCTATAGTGGGCGGAGGATGCTGTGGTGGAGGGTAGCCACCTTGGCTCAAAGGCGGCTCCAGACCATCTTGTCATTTTCTCGGTCAGATCCACAGCAGGAAGGACAAAGCAGGACAGAAATTGGCTCGACATGCAGCATATATTATGTGATCTCTATGAAGAATGAAGCAGTCTGCTTAATCAAAGCATCAGCTATAGCTCCACCTCTCATCAATCTGAACAAGTCCAGATTTACATCCGCCGCTTCTTGGCAGCACCCTTAGTGATGTTTTTCAGTTTCTTGCCCTTCTTCTTGCGCTTGCCACCTTCACCTTCTTCGTCATCATCAAAAGTCTTGCCCTTGTTCTTACCAGCGTTCTCCTCACGTCCCAATACACGTTTCAGAGCATTCATGCTACGCTCCTTTTCAGTAGTCTCGGCACCAGTCGTCGGCAAGAAGTGGTTGCGCTTGCCCTTGATCTTGCGTTCCGACTCACCTTCACGCATCTTGTCAAACTTGCCCATCGAAGCAGTGGAAAACTGCACCTTCTCCAGTGTCTTGTTCGTGCCCTCCTTTCCACGTTGCTTTGCCTTGGCATCGTCCGTGTTCATCAACTCCACTGGAATACCGGTAGGCGTACGGCCGGCAATACCTGCCAGCTGCTTTCCACGTCCCTGCTTGAGGTTGTTGGCCTGTGCACGAAGGTTCTTGTCCACACGAGCACGTTTCTCCTGCTTGCGCTTGGTCCACGGATCGTCCATATCTCCCTCCTTCATCTCCACAGCCCAGTCCTTCATGTCATCACCTGCACGTTGGTATCCCCACGTGTGGCTCCACTCTCCCGTGTTCTCGTCAAAGACCTTGCGGCTCTTCTTGCGCTTCTCAATACCCTTCTCCTTGGCGAATTTCTCCCACTTGGTCTCCACCTTGGGCTTCGGCAGCGGCTTTTCACGTGGAATGACCGTCTCAGGAGCTGGCAATTGGGCCAACGGTCCCATGTCCGACATCTGACGCGGCAACTCGAAGATGTGGTTAATCAAAAGCTGCACATTCTCACGAGCGTGCAACGCCAGCTCTTTCTCGTTCTGGTACTTAAACGGATGCGTGTCAAAGGCCGCCAAGTTGCCCAAGTCGTAGACCAGATCATCCTCCTTCTGTACGTTGCTCGTGCTGCCCTCAGCGTATGCGGCAGGCGCGATCTCCGCTGCCTTGACGACCATGTTGCTACACTAACGGATTGATGGACTGGTGGAGCACAGACGCATGGATGGTTGGTGCGCACTTTTTAACCAATAAGGGAAGAGGTGAAGATGATTTGCTGAAATTAATGGCAATTTATCCAATTGGAGACAAGTTGAAGTGAGGTGGACACTTTGTCCGCCTAAAGTGGACGTTGTGAAAAAGTAATACTGGTAGTGGTACTGTTGTAGAAACTTATGCAGCACATTCAACTTGCCACCTCATGCTAGCAAATGGTTGTGCTTGATGCAGCGTGTGTAATACACTGTGTACGATGCGCCATTGATTCCAGAGCCACAAGTTCGTTTGTACTTGTACTCGCTGGCACCAATTATGGCACACGTTTTCAAACCCGCAATCAGGTTAACGACGATGTTTGCACAAGAATCCTGGATGTCGAGCCACCAATGCAATGGATAGGCTCTCTCATAGATAGTCGCAGCCCTGACTCTTCCTGAGTCGTGCGGCTGGCATTGACCGCACCGTGAGTCCACACGAGCACATCCTGGTTTCGTTGCCGTGAGCTTATAGATTTTCGTACTGCGTTGCAAGATGATACTTAAACCTCCCCCCCCAACGAAAAGTGTCTGTGAAAGCAATTCCACCCTTGCCCAAGCAAGGCTGTCCCTATCAGCAACTGAGCTTCATCATTGCCTAAGCAAAGTTTTCGAGATACAGTTGAAGGCAACACCTACACTGCCTCAATCGGCCGGATAGCCCATCAGGTCGTTCTCGTTTCCATGCTCAATGCTATCAGATTTGCAACATCAGCGATGATGCTCACCAGAGCCTAAAGCATTCGCGCATCGCTGGTTGTGCCATTCTCCGTTTCTTCCTCCGGCAACCATCAGCAACAAGCCGAATTGGCAGCCAACCAAGACCAATGCAAGTCTTCCGATACCTCATCATCGCCACTCTCGCCACTTTGACCCTCCACACAGTTTCAGGCGATTCGAACACTGCAGAGGAGGTTTCCAACGACGCACTCGACGTTATCCTCGGTGCCCACAGTGCAGCCAACTCCGTTGTCGCAGCTTCTGCATCAGGATCAAACAGCGCCTCCAGCGTTACTCCGATGGGAGTCTTCACAACCGCAATGGCTGTGGCTACTGCGGTTCTAGTATAAAGCTGTGACGCCTCCAAGGGGCTATTTGTTGGTGGAGGTAGCTCTAGTGCAGAGCTCCAACAGTAAATTTCATTGCAATTCGCACCTTTCCGGGGTTTCTGTCGACGTACTAGTAACAAACTTTGCGCTGTCTTGATCTGGCTAGTCTTCATGGCGTTGTGGGCATGATTTCAGCGCAGGCGAGTTCGATGAAGAATAGCGTTAGCACTCGTCGAACTACACCTCGATCAGCTGAGTTGAACGATGGTACAAACGTTAATAAGCAAATATTAACGCAGTAGAGCTCTTAGTGAGGCTGACGTTGTTCCCTTGCATCTTCTCCACGGAGAAGACAGCCCATGTTCTCCGCTTTCGCTGCTCGCGCTCGTAGTTGGCGGGTACACAGGCTATTTGCCCTAGATGACTTCAATGAAATGGCCTTGACGCGGAGACACTCATCGTGAATCGAGAGGTCACTTCCCGCTGGGCTCATTTGGTGGTGTCATTTGAAACCATCGTCCTGCAGCACGTGCATGGCCTTTCCTCTCGACATACACTGAGACCTGCAGCACGATCCGACGCTCCGTGTTGTCGTCGTTGTCATCGCGTACATGTACTGCAAGTAGCCAGCTTCGAGCCAGAATGAGCTATGACGATCTAGTCGGACGGATCCAGTCACTTCAACATCACGATATCTTTGCCTAATGCGAGAGTTCGGTGGGGCTTTCATCTATCACTGCATGGCTCCAGTCTCATTATCCCTTTCACTTCCAAGAGCTCAAGTATCCACCACATCCAACCATGAAGGTCTTCCAGTTCCTCGTCATCGCCGCTCTCGCCTTCGCCGCTGTCAATGGCCAAACCGCTTCGGCTGGTACTTCCACGACTGGATCCACTGCCGCCGCTATAACTTCAGCCGCCACTTCGACTGCTTCGTCGGCCGCTGCTGATGCGACGGCCACCACGTCGACCGCTGCTTCGGGCGCGGACAGCAGCACGAACATGACCTCGAGCGGCACGGAGGACTCCCCGGCTACCAGCTCGGCTGGTTCAGCTGCTGTGGGATCGGAGGAAGCGGCGTCGTCGAGCAGCGCCGAGGAGACAAAGTCTTCCGCTACGGCGGACGCGAGTGCATCGGCGTCGGCTTCTGGGTCGAGCGGAGCTTCCCAAGTTGCAGGTGCCATGGGGGCCGCCACCGCCGCTGTGTTGGCCGTTGGCACGTACTTCCTGTAAATGTGCAGCTATCCCGAACTCGACGCGTTTAGTAGATCCCGAGTACAGCAGTCAGTGTCTATTGACACATTGTGCATATTGTAGATGATAGCAGACCGTGCTAACCAACGCAACAAGCTGCTAATAGTTTTCCGTTCCTATCATCCACTTTCACTGGTCGACTTTCATCAGTACAAGTAGAGGAGCGAACCCAGGTGCTGATTTGCAGAGAATTGCTCAAGTGGTGTGTCCTGCACTTGTGAATCACAAGTTGTGATATCATGGATAGCGATATCATAGCGTAGGTGCAAGTCAGGCCATGGTGTCGAGAAGCCACCATGGTGTGACTTCGCTGGCGTGCGGCCGTCTGGTGTGGCTAGAGCTCACCGAACGGTTGAAACTCTGATACGTTACCATTGTCGCTATGGCAACGCGGTATTCTGGCGGCAAGTTGCTGGCAAAAACACCAGGCAAGAGCGAAATGGATACATCCATTTCGGCACCACACAACAGGACATCAACCTGAGAAACTTCAACGACTGTACGAATTAACGCCAGATTAGATTTCGACCAATCCGCTTCAAGGAGGTCGTCCAATCACGTCTCGCCAGTCCGAATTCAACCCGACGAAGTCGTCATACGACACCTGGAAGGAGCACGCCATGCAGGGCAGATGGAAGGGCACGCCACGGTCTCACCACGTCACCACGATCAAGTCTATGGGTTCTCCCTAGCAATTCTCCATCGCAGCACCTCATTCTCACTTTTACTCTCGAGTGCCCAAGTCTCCATCCATCCACACACATTCCTACTACCATGAAGGTTTTCCAGCTCCTCGTCATCGCCGCCCTGGTTGTCGCCGCCGTGAACGGCCAGACTTCGACCGCCACCTCGACGGCCGCTTCTGCGGCTGGATCTGCCGCTACCACCGCCGCTTCGGGCGCCGTGGACACACCGGTCGGTGCCTCTAGCACCACTGGCTCGGCCGCCACCGTCGGCTCCAGCACGACCGAGTCGTCCTCGTCGGGCGTCACAGCCTCGTCCTCCACGGAGGATGCTAGCAGCACCACGTCGGGATCTACTGCTGCCAGTGCGTCGGCCAGCGCCTCGGGCTCGAGCGGCGCGTCGCAGATCGCTGGTGCCATGGGCGTTGCCACTGCTGCTGTCGTTGCTGTCGGCTCGTACTTCCTGTAAACTGTTTGAACTGAAGATCTGAGTGGAAAAGTCCACTTGACCACTTCGTTTTCTAGTTGCAGCACTGTAAAGCGCAAGCAATAGACGTATATTTGCTGTTTTCATTGAGTTTTGCCAAGATTTGCAACGATGCAAATGAAAGCCTTCAACAAAAAGAAGATGGGAAACTTTTGTAAAAAAAACGCTTGTACTTTTACACGGGAGAACAGATCATTTCGCCGCTCGGTTGAACGGACAACCGCTTCAACTTGTTCAGAGACGGATGGTGGTAGAGGCGATCCGTATGGACACTACGGCTGGCTTCCCAAAGTCCTGTCCACGTGTCTTATGCTTTTCCTAATCTTCGGTTGTTGAGGATCTGCCAGCCGCAACGCCACAAGTTGACTCTTTCGTATGGCACAAGAGAGAGACGAACATGATCTCCGTATCCTACAGCGTCACCTCTCTTTTGCATTTTGTCCATTCTCCTTTTCACTCTCCAATACTCAAGTCCCAACGACTCTACCATCAACCATGAAGTTCATTCAAGTCCTCATCATCGCAGCTCTCGCTGTTGCCGCTGTGAACGGTCAATCGGCAGCTAACACCACTCCGGTGGCAACAACCGCTACTGCTCCTGCTGCCGGAGCAACCACTGCTACTTCTGGTTCATCAGCCACGACTACGGCTACTACTGCTCCTGCTACTGATGCCACCACGGCGGCTTCAGGTACCGATGCCACCGCAGCCGTTGGTGCTGGAAGTGCTGCGTTGACACGACCGTCGGCTCCTCGAGCTCGACTGGTGCCGTTGATGCCGGTACCACGTCCACCGCTGGCTCGTCAACGACTACGGACTCGTCGTCCACGACTGCTTCGTCGGGCAGCTCGACTGCGGCTTCTGCAAGTGCTTCGGGATCGAGTGGTGCCTCGCAGATCACTATGGGTGCTGCATGCGCCACGGTCATGGCAGTCGGCGCGTACTTCCTGTAAACATGTCGAGTAGAAGCGCAGAGATGAGATAGTTTGCTTGATGTGTGCATGTAATACAAACTTCCGTTTACAAGCGTGCTGGTTTACTGCATAGCATGACGAGGACATCCTCGGTTGGCAGAAGTAGGAGTGAACCTTGATGCAGATACGTGTATTAAGCATGACAACACTTTCAACTTCCGCCGAAACAGAGGTCTTGTACCAAACTACTATTGACACTTCACTATTCTCTAGGCTTTAATTCCAACCTGTAGCCTGATATCTCATTCTCCGTCCAGCAAAAAGTTATGATTTATGAATACTTAGTTGACGTCATTTGCTCCGGTTCTATTGACCAACATCCTACCCTAAAAAAATTCTATGATTACCTAGTTGCGAATCGATGAGTTCTGATGTTCTTTGTAAAGGGTGGTGTTGAAAAACACCAGAGTAAAAGCTACTAAAACTAGTAGCTATCTAGTTGTGACACTAGAGACAACTAAGTAGAAAACGCTTAACCACCGAAGCCATACAAGGTACGGCCTTGCCGCTTGAGAGCGTACACGACGTCCATGGCTGTGACGGTTTTACGACGAGCGTGCTCTGTGTAGGTGACCGAGTCGCGAATGACGTTCTCCAGGAAAACCTTGAGCACGCCGCGCGTCTCCTCGTAGATGAGACCCGAAATGCGCTTGACACCGCCTCGACGTGCAAGTCGACGGATGGCGGGCTTGGTGATGCCCTGGATGTTGTCACGGAGTACTTTGCGGTGACGCTTAGCGCCTCCCTTGCCGAGTCCCTTGCCACCTTTGCCGCGTCCAGACATGATTGAGAGTTTAGAGAGGAGAGTTGTTGGTCCCAAGCAGGAAATTGAAGAATGAGCAGTTTGGGGACCTCAAGTGCCCAGCAGTTTGCGACTCTTTCGCAGATTTGAACGTTTGGCGCGAAACCATTTGAATTTGAATTTTCTTGGTGGGTAAGACAAACATGCTGTTGCAGTTTGGAAGTACTTGGCATAGGCCAGCAGCCATCGACAGTGGTTTCCACTGCATGTACTTGAAAGTTCTGTAGAAGATCCAAAGCAGAATGGAGAAGAAGAAACCGTTAAAACCATTTGAACTGGTAGGCTCAAAATACATAATTTACCGCTGCGAGGTGATACCAACTCAATCCGACGCGACAATTCGTTTGGAAAACCTGACTACCGGAGATAAATGGTTAGGCTTATGCAATGCCGTATCTGGTTGTAACGCGAAGCCTATAGTATTGCTGCACAAAGTGAATTCGGCAACAGGAGATGCTGAGGGAACGATTGGACCGCTTATGACCAGTTATGCCTCCACTCAAGATTGGCGCACGCTTAAGTTGAAGCAGAGGCACACACTTTATTTCATGAAGCTGAAGCTCGAGTGTCAAGTCGGAGGTCGACGTGGACTCTGGTCATGAACCTGGTTCGATTCATTCTCGCAGTTTTTCGACTTTGTGTTGACATCAATTTCAGTTTCGAACATGCACGAGCTACATTATGCCCCCTTGATGTGCATGTTGTTGTACGCAAGCCGGTATTCTTGGACAAGTAACTTTTCCACACTATTGCGCGCCGTTGACTTTGCATTCGTCCAAACACTTACTTGGTAGACCGGTATTTTATCGACCAACCAATTGTTGATTTGTGCTTTTTGCAAGTCCGTAGCCAACGCCTTCGTCGATTCAACATTCTTAGCTGAACTCAGCATCTTGAATAGACCTTCGTCAGTGAAGTAAGTCGTCAAAGTCTTCGCCATAATCGACTTCGCCTTTTCGGGGTTGTTCGCACTTAGGTCATCCACGTATTTTGTCCAAGTAGAAAACTGTGGGTGGTCGACAAGGTTGGCCAAACTGTTCCCTTTAACTGCGTTGAGCTTGAATACATTGAAGACTTCGCCTGCTGATTTTCCCTGGCTGTTCCAAACTCGGAGACGTTCCGCTTGCAACTTGGTGGCGAATCCTCTCATACTCGAGACGTCGTTCGCTGCCGTGAGAATATTTTCTATTCCCTCATCGGAGTAGTGCTTCGTCAACGTTTTAAATATCATTGAATTTGCTTTTTCCGGACTCAGATCGTCAACGTACTTGATCCAAGAGACAAATTGTGGATTGCCAACTATCTTGACCAAATTCTCCTCGCTCACTTTATTGAGTTGCAACAGGTTAAACACATTATCCGCTGATTTCCCCTGACCAGCCCAGACTCGAAGCTGTTCCGCCTGCAGTTGGGTGGCAATTTCTTTTGTGTTTGGGTTTTTCTTTGCTGCGATGATCATCGGCGTCAGAATATCATCGGTGTATCGAGTCAATAAGGTCTTCAGCATAGCTTCCTCTGGGTTGTTTTGGTTGAGTTTTCTCATGTAGGCGACCCAATCCATGAACTTTGGTTTTTCAAAAAGTTTTGTCCCTGCCTTGTCGAGATTCAATCGCGTGAGGGCATGCGTTGGGGACTTTTCGTTGGCCGCCCAGCGCTGGATTGTTTTATCCGTTATCTTTAACGGGACAATTCTTTTAACCTTCTCGAGAGCGTTGACAACTCCTCTTTCTTCGTCGTCCTTGTCCACAATGTAGTGTTTCCTTAAGAATCTCTGAGCTTGGGCATTCACACGTTTTCCAGCCGCTGCGTTGGCGTGCGCATTTTGCGGATGGGTAGTCAATGCGGTAGCTCTAGTAGATGCAACTAGAACGATAGCAACTGCCAGAATGAAATTGCGAATGCGCATACTTTTAGCTGGAATTTGTAAGCGACTGTGTCTTGAGAAAGCAAATTGAGGAATGAAGAAATGCTCCATCGTGTTTAATACGCTCGATATTAGATACATGTAAAGAGACGGCTGTTTACGGCCAAATATTTCTGTTTTAGGGGAACTTAAGGTTTAACCGAGCCCAAAAGATAGTCGGTCACGAGGATAGACAACCAACAATTCACAGATACTATCAAGGATTGTACCATTGAAGTGGTACAAATATTACTTCTCGTTCTTCACACTATACCCTCTCCAGACTCATCAATGGTCGACAACGTCAGGTTTACCGCCGACGGGACGACTATTGTATCGTTAGCCAGGTAGAACTCGCCACATGGACACCGATACGATTGAACTAGCTCGTCAACCAGTGCGGTAACGGGCTATCGTGTAGCACAGTAGCACAGATTGGTGTAAAGCGAGAGGACAAAACTGATTTTGGTTTTACTTAATTAAGAACCTCTACAAACCACCAACTCGTATCCAGAGGTTTTCTAATCACGAGGATTCAACGACCTGCGTACCGAAGATAATAAATGGATGGGAAAACGTTTGTATGTGGCATGCCCTTTAGGTACACATGAATATGATGACTGTGTCAATGTGCAGTGGAATACATCTTTGTTCGGCGATTGCACTACTTAGGGCATATAAGTAAATAAGTAACTTACTGTACAAGCTAGAAAAACGAATGCTATACAACAAACTGTTTTATAAGTAGGAGCGGAAGCTGCTAACGACAATTCTCTGGATATTTATATCCAGAGTTTCTAGCGGGATCGCCAAGCCGTGGATTTCCTACTAAAACACATACTTGAATACTCTAGTAAATACATCTAACCTTCGTGCTGCACATTACGTCTTAAACAGAAATTCAACTTTTAATTACCTGTTAGAGTTTATCTTAAAATGAGTGGATGTTGACGCAGTCGGTCAAGAATGACCTTCCGTCAACATTACTAAATCGGACATTCATGAAACATTCAAGCAACAACGGTTTGAGTTACCATGTGGCATTCGGGTGGATGCAGCTCGCGCTCATACGACAAAGTATCGTAGCAGTTCACTCACTCCACAAAAATCTCGTTACCTTAGTGGCGATGCTCTCTCCATTATGCAGTCTTCATTCTCAAGTCTAACGGCGACGATAAACCAAGACTTCATCCTAGCCACCTGTATAAACACCGTATGCTAATTAACAAACCGACCAATGTTAGCTGTTAGAATTCATGTTCTACTTCATATTGTGTGTTGTTAGTCTATTCACTTACTACCGAAAAGTGTCAAGGCCTTACTGTGGAGAAGATGATCCTCGCCCCTCTCCGACATCCAACTCTGAAAATTCCCCAACGTTCTTCATTTTAAGTGGCAGGGGCGCGCGTAAAGAGCTTATCACAACTCTATCTGATGGCTCCACTAACGATGCAATTCTTGGAGTACTTTAGGCCTAGCAGAAGCGCACTGGCCGAGTGCGCTAGACTACAAGAGCTTGAAGGAAGCTAGTCGTCGTCAATTGGTCTGTGTGCAACGAGTCAGCACTCAGTTTTACTGAATCATCACGGAAGTGCTATATCCCGTCTTACCCAGCTAGCAAGCACAAAATGCGGACCCTTTAGTGGGATACCCGTGGACAACAATTGTATCAGTGTATCACTGCCAACTTACCCAAGCCGTCATCGAATGTTTGTTCAACTATTTCCGCAGCTGTGAAACACCCGAAATTCGAATCTGACAAATATCCAGAGCTTCTTCGGGCAACGCACGGCATTAGTACAAGCAAATCTTATTTACGTCACTGTCCTCTCTACATAATAGCTTAGACTATCAATACCAAAGCATTATCTGTGATACCACCTGCCCTGTGATCTGCCGCAGATCATCTGCATGCTCTTTTAGGTACATTGGAGAGTACCGTATAGAAATTGTCATATCCAGCAGCCATATTTCGTGCCCGACGCATGCGGAAGTTGAGCCACTTCTGTGGCAAGACTCTTGCCACAGAAGTCTTACCGCAAAACGCGTTCACATACATACATATGTTTCATGGGGTTGGATTCGGATTTTCCTTCCAAGAATGATAATCACAAAAGTAGCAGATTTGACAGGCAATTTGACAACTGGTTCGCAGAAGACGAGCTTTCGTAGCATTGCTGCTGCGACTTACACAGCTAAACAAGCTTGTACTTCTGTTTACGTCACAGATAGATACTTTGTGTTTGGTTTGGTGCTGAATTCCTGATACATCAGCGTAGAATTTGGTAGAGTCGACGACATGCTGTGTAACGGGGTTACATGAAGGGGTACTCTAGAAAGGGTGCCGCCTCTAGAAGTAGATATACTTCTGTGAGTATTCGTTTTGTGAATACTCAGTCGTGGGTGGTGTGGACCACACCATTGCCACGTAGGTCGGGTGGCTGAGGGCCAACCAATCGTATTTGACCTAACTTTTATATGCATATTAAGGTTAAATTATAGTTAATTAGTAATTTGTATTACAGGCCAAATGACCTAATTAATTTTAAATTAATCAGTCTTGAACCTACCCTAAACTGGCTATTAAGTCCCCTAAAACCAAGGACTACACTACTACTGTAGTGAACTTCGGTTCACTTTGAGTTTGTAAACTCTTAATAGCACGCTTCCTCAAGCAAGGAGCTCGTGTGACCCCGTCACAAATGACACTCTCAGTCATTCTGTGGGTAAAGCAGAATACTGTGTATTACTATTGGCAAAGCGGCGACACCATACCACAACCGTTGCATTTGTATTCCATGCTATACTATGTGTAGTAGCATATCTGTGACTTTGTCACAATATTGGCCCAAAATGAAGCACACTATTGGACGTCATCACTGCTGACACTGCATCTCAGATATATGATTCAGCTAGTTCTTGCTTGCTAATTTGCGGCTTAGTGCGTTTGAGAATCCTGTACTATTTTGCAACTTTGTACATGGGAGTGATGTAACTAGCATTCAATACTAACGATAGATCTCAAGGTCTGAGTATTCACCGTTATCTGTGACGAGCGTTAGCTGAAACTCTTGATCTTGCTCCAATGGTGAACATTTAGAGTGCTGTTTAGCACACTGGACGCCTCCTCCAAATTGCTTAGCAGCTTGAGCATAGGGGTCAACATGTCTGCATCGTACAGCACGCGGGTGATTCGACCCATCGAATCGTCCCAGTCAAAACGAACTGTGGTGGGAATTACTAGCTGCTGATCAAGAAGCTTTGTAGTCAATGGGGACAGTTTGTCAGGCTGGCCGTTGTGAAGAAAGTCAAACCGCGCACTTCGAAGCATGTTGGCAGTGATCTCGGTTACTCCATTGATATAAGCTGTAACTGAACCTTCGTCGTCATGATCCATTCGCACGAGTTGAAGCTCCAATTTTTCGTGATGCAGTGATATCAATCGCCACTCTTCCAGTAGCGCTTCAACACCAAATCCTCCGTTAAAAACCACACCCGGAGCCATAGCAGCTTGGACGAATTTCGTCTGCACGTAAGCCTTAGATGGGATCTCCATAGCGTCTGTGTTACAAAGTTTCGACACGGACGTTGTTGGTCTAAACCCGTTTCGGAAGTATTGAAAATACCGGGCGATAACGCTGCTAGGAGTTGGGTTGGCCAATCCATCAGTATAACGGAGACGTTCTCGCTTAACCTCGAGTTGGCGAATCTGTTGTCGTTGTTGGATGACGCTGTTTTCGAGGGCAACCTCGCCGTCTCGCAACTTTTTCCTATATTTTTGCTGGATAACTTGGCGACGCTTTCGCAGTGTTATACGGTCAAGCACTAACATATTTACAATTTCTTGCGATGTGAACTGTATTTTGCCGTTTTGGTTGGCCGCGAGAATGCTCTGGTCGTTCGTCGTCACCACTGAATTGAGCTTGATCAAGTGTGAATCATCAGTGAAGTCATTGGCGTCGGTAGTGCCGAAAACATTTCCGGCTTTGGTACTGCACGTCGGTTCTGTAGCATGTCGATTCAAGGCATGTTGACGCTGGATCTTGTGTGGACGGTGATGATGGTAGGTCGTATGTCCACTGGCAACTTGTGAAGACTTTTTGATCTGCTGGGTTATCACAGCTCCAATCACGTTGTCACTCAGCGAGTGGTGATGAGGAGGATGCAGGGTACAGGCATGCATTGAGGTCTTGAGGTGGCGAATTTAAAAATGACTACCAAAGCGAAGTCTAAGATTTAGTCTAAGGTTATTAGAATGACAAAATCTCATCATGGAATCACGTCCCGTAATCAACAGTTGTGTCGAAAAACTGACGAAATCCATCCCATAATCAGCACTCCAGTAAAGCCCACGTCCAATAGGGAGAAACCACTGTTATGGTGCGCTTTGAATGACTAAACCCTTTTTAATAAGCGATTGAGTCGTGTTACTTTTGCGTCTTCGAATCATATTTGCCATCTTGTCGTTTTAGTTCATATATGCTATACTCAAATCATACATTGCTTAACACGAGGTATCACCAAGGTATTCTAATAAGGAATGAGCCGAGTTCAAGTCATGATATAATACCATGACCTATCAACGTTAGAGCCATTTCCGATGTCAGCTTAGCCCACCAGGAAACACGTTGTTCGACAAACGCCAGTTCTTGGCTTGGGTCAAGTACGTTGATGAGATCCTCCAGAAAGCCAAAGACAACGATTCCAACTTTGATAATTGTGGTGGATTTCGCACTAGAACACCAAATATGGGGGAGCGGGAACTCTTTTAACGTATTCTACCTCGTGTATTGTTAAGCAATACTCAAACCATACTCCTCTCTATCCTATTCACCCCGCAAGGGAAACAAGACACTCGTCCAGTCATCGTCTCAATGGTTGGTAGTGGCAGCCCTGTCACTACCAAACTAAAAATCAACTTGCCGCCCTACTGCATGTGCTGAATTATGCTATCAAACTCAAATCCACTACATACTTTATCGTGGTGACGATGGTCCTCTTAAGATACTAGTAGCAGCGCGATAGGCCCTCAATACTGCGGTTGTTCAAACCCAGTACTGGACGGTCAATGGGGATCCTATGAATGAACACGACGGGTAGTATAGTTTTTAAATCACGTTATGGAGTAATGTGGGGCAATTAAGACTTCTAACAGCATGAAATCCCAAGTGAGTGCTACATCAAAGAGTGGAGCTTGAGCTGTTTAAAAGAAAGTTGCCGGATGACGTGGTGAAACGTCTCAAACTCGACAAAGCATTAGACAAACTGCAGCAGGTAGAATAGAGATCGTGACATTCAGTTGGATAGAGGGGCTGTCAACACACTATGGTGACGAAAAGCATAAAAGTGGTTCGAACTGCAAAGTCGCGGCCACGAGCCTGTAAAAGACACGACTCCAATGTTGAAGAAGCAGCAATAAGGTCTCACGAATCGCTTTTACGTTGTTCAAACCCGACAAAGCTGGGGAAATCTTCCAACTCGCAGCTCACTAAGGAGTTTCAGCTAACCAAACGTTAATGTTGCCAAGGACAAAAGTTATACCGTTTGGTTTTTGCTGTTGTAGCATTCTTAACATTCACTCATGAACCATGTTCGCTTTACTCCAGTGGTGAATGTTAAGAGGACTGTCAAGCACTGTAGAAACCTCGTGCAAATTATTGAGTATCTTCAACAGCGGCGCCAACATATCTGCGTGAAACAGCACTCGTACAATTTGCATCTTGGTATCGTCCCAGTCAAACCTCATAATAGTGGGAATATCCAGGCGTTGGCCAAGAAGTTTCGCTGCGATCGGAGCTCTTCCATTTTCCATACATCACCAACTACCTGAGGAAGTGCAATTCGGAGCATATTTTCGGTAATAGTCGTTGATCCGTTGATCGTAGCAACAACAGTGTTTTCTGACTCAGGTTTCATGGACTTCAGCTGGATATCAATGTCGTTGTGGTGAAGTGTCACTATTCTCCAGTCCTCCAACACGGCGTCAATCCCATATCCTCCGTTGAATATCACATTCGGGGCCATTACATGTCTGAGGAACTTCTTCTGTACACTCTCCGTTGGTGTTGATGACGAACAGGAAAGAATCTGAGGGTCAAAACCATGGCGGAAAAGGTGAAAGTACTCCACGGCTGTTTTCCAAGGTGTCATCATGAGTAGAATTTTTACTTGCGAATACCACAACGATAGAGAAGTTTTCACCCATAATATTTACGATATTCTCTGAGGATGACCACGCTCGGGTCAGCCTCCCAAATATATCTATCAAACTTGAGACGCTTGCGTAATGTTTCGGGAGTTTGTCCATCTCGCATCCATTTTTCAAATAGAGGTTGCTGCAATTTAGCTACAATAGCATTCGTGACCTCATCTTTGTTCGCCAACTCAATTGCTTTCGCCAACGGGATCTCATCGAAAGTCGTGAGCAATTGATTCAAAGTGTTTTCAGCTCTTTCTGTCACGTAATGATTCACCATATCATCGAAGTTCACCCAAGCGTTAAAAGCTGGGGTCATAAAAAGATCCTTCACCCCTTCGTCCCCAACTTTCAGTACATTGTATACGTCGCTGGTAGCTAATCCATTGCCAGCCCAACCCGCAAACAGATCTCCCTGAATCCGCATAGCAAGTCGTTCCACTGACGGATCTCCCTTTGCTACTTCGAGCGTCTTTGCCATTGCTTCGTCTCCGTAGGTCTTCACGAACAGCCCAAGCATAGTCACCTCTTTCTCGGGGTCTTTTATTGCGACGTGGTTATTGTACTTCTTGACGAAGTTACTCAGCAAATTGAAATACGGACCCTTTAGAAACGTCTCGAACTCGTCATCTACTTTGAGCAGGTTGATAATATCGTCCGGCGTTTGCCCCGCCTGCAGCCAGTCTCGAATGTACTTGTTCTCACTTCTGGTGATCTTGATCTTTGTAATTTGTGTTGTCAACCATTTGTGTATTTTCGACAAACCGGTGATTTCCCTCTCTTCGTCCTTACTTACCGGCTTGTCAGCTCGTAGTAGTCTATTGGGACGAACATCAAATGTGGCTTCATCGAGCGTTATGAGGCTGAGTAAAACCGATTGTGCTTGGACAATCTTGAACGAAGCATTGGTGACGATAACAAGAGCAGCAGTACACACCAATACGGCGCGATAGATACTGCCAAACTGCATGACTACCAGTGGTAGAGAGCTGGTTCCGCAATGTCGTTGCTAGAATCACGCATCACGAAGTGGCGAAAAAAAACGATCCCTTCGACCTTAATTACGTTTACCATCGATTATGTCTTCAGTGGCGGTACGTGTACCGAATTCCCTTTGTTATGGCATACGATACATAGTACCAACATAGACCAGGCGGCGCCTGTCCTGTCTAGCTGAAGTGAACGCTCATTGAGCGTCGCTCAAGGCCTACAACGAATTGAGGTTTATCTGAAGTGTTCACTCAAGGCCAAAAATGAAATGGCATTTATTGTTGCTCATTAGTCTCAGCTACCGCGCGAAACATGCCATCGAAATTGTCATCTAAGGTAAAAGAACCTTGTCAAGCAGCCGCGGCCGGAGCACTTCTTCGGCAACATCGTTAGCGTTCTCGTAGGGTTCAGTCCTCATTATCACCACATTGCTCAAATAAACCACATTTTCTGAAACCAGCCAATACAAGTAGCATCTCCCCAAGTGACTATTCAAGTTTGACTGAGGCAGCTCTGGGTTGAAATGGTTGATTATTTGCTGTATATCGTTGTAGTGGTGAGATGATTTAGGATTTCTAGTTTGTGGAAGGAAGCATAAGACGATACAGAGTTCGCCTTCACCTTTCGACCGTGTCCTCTTGGTAGACGAGGGTCGCCCTTTTGGTCTTCATTGCTGTACGGGAGCCATTCGATGGCAGAATGAGCTGCGGGAAATACGGTTTGAAGTGCTGTATGTGATAACAAAGGATGCACACGGGTCTTTCCCGTTCGGCCTCTGATTGGCTGAATGGATGGTGTATGCCATAACATATAGAAGGTCATAACAAAGGGAATTCGGTACTGACCGCCCACCGTCTAGTGATTGCGTCCGGTAAACTGTACACCATTTCTCGATCAAATTCAGAATTTTGTCGATCAAAACAACCAATCATAACAATAAAACCTGTAAAACATTTATTTTTTAGAACGGATTAACTGCGACATCTTACCGCATGCATGAAAACTCAATGTGTGTGCTTCCGAATCACACAGTTCTGGTGCGACCTTAGTGGACATCATGTACTTTGCGGCGCGAAGCATGAAGTAAGCACGATGTTCAGCTTTTGTAATGCCCGGAGGGGTATCATCTCGATGGAGCGCAAGGTACGTCTTCACTCCCGACTTAAATGCGGAGAATACATTCTCAATTGGAATAAACATGGGTGAGTAAAGAGAGAGTTTAATCAGCTGTACATCAACAGACAGTTGTCCTCCAATAGCGACATCATGTAATCAATGTGTTCTCGTACTGTACGATCTTCACGCGGCGAGCACCACTACGTTGACTAAGAACCGGTGTCCAATTATTTGGCGTTCTTGCTCGATTTACCCAACTACTAGGGGCCAATTACCACCTTCTTGAGCAGTCATCAGAACACGTCGACGTTGATCTTCTGTGTAGCGCTTGTACCTCATAGCTAAAGGTATAATGACCGTGGTGGCGCGAACGGAACTGCTGGTTGTACTCGCGCGGATCGAGAGGTCTAGATTGGTCGAGTACCTCTGAGAATTGTTGCACATCCCCTTTATAATATATTACAGGTTTTCTTGTTTTGATTGGAGTAGTTCTTGTTTTGATCGACAAAATTCTAAATTTGATCGGGAAATGGTGACAGGATTGGTCCATAATATAACCAATAGGTGAAAGCCTAGGAAATACATAAAGCTTGTATTGTATAGTCAATACAGACAACAGATGTAGAGCGGTTGTGTAAGCTCTAGAAGATTCCATCCGCGTGAACGGTAGGGCGGCTGTGGTGTAGTAATCAGTCCCAAGTCGAGTCATAAGGAACCGTGATCATCAGTACGAGATTTCGACGCACCAGAGCTCGGCTTTAAAAGCATCTTAGGAGCGGTGGTCTACGGTACGGCTGATGGCTTCTCGGAGGGGGAAGCCGAGACCAAGGACTCGGCTATAACATCTCCAGAGCTATAAGAAGAAGATGCGAGCAGGCGCAGGAACCAACGACCATCGGGAGAGTCGGGAACAGCCGCTTCGACTGGGCTGAAAGGTCGGCGAGATCTATAACGACTCTATTTCACTAGATATTTGTATAGGAACCAATTAGGAATCAGAAAAGGGGGTTAAGTCCCTAGTATTAAACAGAGCAGAATTTCCTAGGTCCAGAACACGTGTACACTCTTCCAGTAAGTCCCTGCACGGGCCGGATTATGTCTGCCGTCAGAAATCGAGAGGCATAGCTTGTAGAGTTCTGACTGGTTGCACCAAGAGATTAGGTTGGCCCGGGGAAGGGCGTGTCTCGCCAAGCGCGAAGAACAAACCCTGCCGAGCTCAGCGGGTCGGTATACCGTACTGCCCGGATACCGTTACTCTTTCAGCCGAGTAGCCTTTGCCTCGGCGACCCGTAAAAGCGCTAACGCGCCATCATCCATCCTTTGGCGGAGGGCACGGGATAACGTATTATTGGCTGGCTTGGTTGGTTGGTACTCAGCGGAAGCAATACACCAGCTGTCCCGGAAGGGCCGAACCGCTAGGGGACAACCCAGTGCAGGTCAACAAACGCCGATCTAACTCGGCGATTGTTGTGGTTGCGTTATATTTACCACATCTGACGGATTTGTGCGTTCTGCAACACCACATGGCACTTTGCTTTCTGCACGCTCTTCCCAAGACGCCCCCACCTCTGACATACTGGTAGCACTTGTTGGGCCCAGCAATGGGATCACAAGGAGCCCATGCCGGCGAACGCCCAGCTACTCGCCGAGATCGATCGGCAAAGAAAGTAATGGCAGAAAGTACACGAGTGTCTAGCAACGTGCCTAAGTTCACAGGCAAGAGAGGGAATAGTTATTCTAAGTGGAGAACACGCGTAGGGTCAACAACATCATCATCGAATACATAAGCACGCGTATACCAGGGATAGCGGGGTCGTCCGTGGAAAAGCTGGCCTCGGGCCGGTTCCTACACTTATCGTCGACGATGGCAAGTGAGGAGCACACTGGGGGATTTTCCGTGAGTATGTGCTCCAACACTTCGAACCGTCCAAGTACCAGAGTGGCCTACGCGAGAAGCTTCAGCGACTGAAGCGGACAGCGGATATCGAGTCCTATAACAGTCAGTACTCGGCCATCATTTTCCGCGTCGAAGGCATGAGTAGGTGTTGTGTTTCGCCAATGGTCTCAAGCCTCGCACGCGAAGCTATTTGAAGCTCGAGAACCCTGAGAAACTGAGCGACGCGATGGATCTTGCAGTGAAGTATGAATTAACTCACTTCATCGACGACGCACGCGACCGCAAAGTACGTCAAAAAACAAAGAAGCTGAACAACCTTGCAGTCTAACATGGCAAATCTTTTATGGAGAAATATGTTTTAGGAAAAGGACGCGTTAGACCGATGACGGACTCCAAGCGTATGGAGGGTCGTACGTGTTGTTTCTGCAAGAAGCTAGGAAAGACAATTGTTTCATCTGGAAAAAGGACCAGGAGAAGCAGAAAAACGATCAACCACATCGGCTCTCATCTCGAACGAGCGACTTCGGGTCGCTTTCGGCCTGTCCAACCTGGGAGGTCGGGTGAGGCCACGGGTGTATACGCGCAAGGCGACGACGTCGGGTTGTTTTACAACCTGGGCTCAGCTGTGTGAACACCTTAGAGCTACCTTCCTCTCGACAAACTACGAGTATCGCCAGTGCCCGCGCTTTCCTGCATGTAAAAGGGAAGTGTGAGCTGCATGAGTATATCCAGGAGATGTGAGTACTCGCTGCATCGCTGGTAGAGAATCTCCTACCCGAAAACATCAAAATAACGGTGTTCATGGATGGCCTGGAGGCGAGCCCATCCCGTACGCAGTTTAACACGATTAAGGAGACGACCCAGACCGCCCTCCAAGAGGAGTACAGTCACAGACAGGCTCGTAATCCTACGTCAGTGTAGCAAGGCCACAATGCGTCAACAGATGGAGTGGAGGGAGCTACGGCATTCGGTGGTCAGAATGCCGTCCGAAATGTGGCTATGACGGGTTACACGAGCGAGCACCTTGCTTAAAGCGTACTATCAGGAGTATGCAAACTCTTAGCGAATGACAGTTCACAAGTCCATGATCTAAGAGGAGTTAATTGCTAGTGTTTTACACTGTTTATACATATATTTTTGGTTTGTAATACAAATTACAAATTAACTTGAGTTTGTTCTATATAAAACCTGGTCTCGTCCCATTGGGTGGCTCACAGCCATTAGACCTACGTGTCAGTAGCGTGTTCCACACCACAGACCAAGGAGGATTCCTGAGAAGAATGCTCTTGAAGTATAGCTACTTCTAGAGGCAGTACCCAATATGGGGAACCCCTCACGTAACTCCGTTACCACAACCCCCACATAGACTAGGAAATCATCCCAGTCAACGAGGGGATACGAAGTGAATACTGGTTACTATTCTCCTCGTATCGATATCCATCGGCAAGCCCCAGCTGTGGCTTTACGGCTTTCATTAAGACTTTGCGCGAGCACGATACGCGCACTGGTTTCCTCGTCTCGAGCAGACCTGGAAGGTAAGCTCCCATGGCGTTACGGTGCTTTCCAAGTATAAGACCGCGTGGTCGAAAGCTAAATAGGCCACATCGAAATAAAAGGCCATTCCGCGCACGGAAGTCCGTAAGACGGCTTCTAAGGCAGCCAGCAAGCCTTAACCTGTTGTGCAACTCAGAGAGGGAGCCTGAACACAATCGCTCTCTGGTGGCGGACGACTGGCCAATTCCCGATTGGCCTATCGGGAGCACAGGCCTGGGACAGGCTACCAGGTCTTTGACATGCGTATGATCAACTGATCCGAGTCCGGTGAGAACACAACAAGATCCGCGAAACGTTTCACTACGTCGCAGGGCGCTTCTGCAACTTCGGGGCGTCTACTAATGACCCCAAGTCATCGGAGGATGAGGCGACTCCCGCTAGCTCGTCTGACAAGAACCTGACCTTAGCAGAAGGTAAGGATCGAGCAGCTTCTCAAAAGCGGGTTGAAGAGAGTGCTGCTGCCGCCAAGACGCACGCAGCCTGAGTTCTTTCTCGAGAGATTCCTCATTACCGAAAGGTAACAGCAACCTTTTGGTGACTCCGAATTTGAGGTGGAAGAATAGAAGGGGGTTGTGTTCAAACCCCAGGAGATCCCTGGCGACTTCCATGAGTAGCAAAAGCTCTATCAAGCTGCTCAACAACAAGGTGCTTCAGATGTAACATCTTCTGCGCCATCTATGCAGGTGTATCCTCACGGATACTATCCACCGGATGAGGATACTGGATCTCCTATGTTCTTGGAGAAGCTCATATCTCCTCGTGTTCATAACCTTGGCGACTACGAGCGTGCCTTAGTTCAGAACCAACCACTCTTTGTTGAAGACATCGACGCCGTTAGGTGCACGCTGCTTGCACCACACCGAATTCCTCTAAAGTAATTTACTTGTCTCCGGAAGAAACCAGAAGAACGAGGTGGGTGTGGGATTCCCTTGTGTACACCTCGAAAACACCACGAACCAGACTTAGGTAGACGACTTTTTCTGAAGATGGGCCTCGTTAAAGTACTTGATAGTTCAGGAGTTGAAGGAACTCCGAGAAGATCGCCTGCTGTCCTACGTCTTCGACCAGCGGGATCTTCGCATTCGAGTTTGTCCACTTGACTATCTACACTCCGTAATGGAGGCATTTAGACAACAATCTAATTCCAGAGTTCATGGCGAGCGCGGGTACTGTTCCGTTAATCCAGGGACCGTACACCTTAAGGCGGCCAAAATGCCGTGGACAACTTACGCTCCGGCTGTTGTCTCTGATCCCAGATCGTAGCAGCCTTCGGGCAGTCTGCCATGATAGTCTTCTTGCTCGCATGAGTTCTGTAACGTCGCTACTTCACAAGCAGGTGGAGCTTCCCAGAGTTCCGCCGCTCTCGGACGATAAGCTCCACATGGAAGTGGAACACTCTGGGGAATGACGACGTCTGTCGACGTCGGGATCATATTTACAAGATCGAGATAGACCTTGGGCTGCGATCTGGTAGTCAGGTGCCGCTCAGGCTGGCAAGCCAGGGGCCCTAGAGGTCCTTCGTCAAGATGTGGGCGTTCTGGGTCGTGAGACTCGAGAGCTCCACGGGTGTGTTGACCGCCGTGTTCCAGATCCTATCCTGAAGGAAATCCGTCGATGCTTAAATGCTCTAGGCCATGAGGTACACGGCCGGATGCCCTCTTATTAGTCACAGGGGTACCCTTGGCGTATGGGTATGGGTCTTACAGGAGCTCTTCCTATGTGGCCCCTCATACCCTTCGTATGAGTCGCGTGGGTACCAGCCTGGTTTCCATTCACAGCCTCCGACACCACCTGTTCCGGTTGTCCACGAGACTCAGCTCGATTTGAGGAGGTGAGTTCTCGTCTGGGTCTTCCTTCGTCCGAGGAGAAGAACCTTGCGGACCATGGAACCGCTTAAGACGGCCTACATGGAACATTGGGTGCGTCGCAATTGACTTTGGAAAGTCAATGGTATAGGTAGCACCGTGTCTGTCAAGGACCGCGAAGGTTCTGATGAAGCGATGCTTCAACTTGTTGACCCCTACGGAGCTTGTCCGTTTCAATGGTAGATTCTTAGTGTCGAGCAGAACTAACTCACCAACGTTAAACACGTTTAAATTTCTTCTTCCATGTTTGTCTGAGTACTCCTTTTGTCTATCTTGGGCTGATGCCATTGCATCTCTAACCTGGCTGATCAACGTCAGCCTGTCGTCTATAAAGGACGACAACTGTCTTTTCGAAGATTCTGGCTCAATGTCTGAGACCAGGGAGGAAAAGGCTTTCCTAGCCTCTCCCCCACTTACGATGGAGGTCACGGTGCCTCCCCGCAAAGTTAGCGGCACCTGGGGGTGTCGTAACCCATTCAAGTAGAACGGGGTAAACCCCGTGGATGCGTGTACCGCATTGTTGAGTGCAAACTCAACCATAAGAAGCTGGTCCGACCAGGACCGAGGTGCTTCCGCACATATACTGCGAAGAGTATCTTCGAGCACGCGGTTGACGCGCTCCGTCTGACCACACGTCTGCGGATGGTCCGCAGGTGACATCGTCAACTTAGTTTCCAGAAGCTGGAACAAGGTGTCCCAAAACGCCTGCGAAGCGGGGGTCTCGATCAGCGGCTATGGTCTCTGGTAGACAATGATAGCGGAATATGCTATCTAGGAACTGCTGTGCAGCCTGTTTCCCTGTGACCTTGTCACTTACCGGAGCAAGATACACCATCTTGCTCAAACGACAGACAAACACCAATATGCCGGTGTTGCCCTTGTCATCGGCCGGCAGGCCGAAGACGAAGTTGAGACTCATCGACTTCCAGCAATCCGCTGGCACAGGTAGGCTCTGCAGTGGAGCCGAGGCGTGGCCCGAAGGCTTCACCCTCTGACATGTTTCACATGTCTTAACATAGTGTGCCACCCGCTTATACATACAGGGCCACCAAAAATGTTTGAGAGACCATTTGGTAGGTCTTCTCTCGGCCAAGATGGCCACTCATCGGCACATCATGCGCCTCTAGAAGTGTGTCATACTTCAGATACTCATCGTATGGAACGAAAACCTGAGGAGGATCTCCAGGGTCTACTCTGTAATGGAGTAACCGATCGACCAGCTCATAACGATGGAGTTGCGCCCGCTGTCGAGGCAAAAGCCTGTCGACTTTGGCGTCCTTGTCATCGGACAAGAACTGCGCCAGTGGTGTGAAGTTCTCGTCTCCTTGATACGCTAAGCGTATCCGATCGTATAGATCAGTCGTGACCCGACTGACATGAGCTAGCTCATAGTCAGGTCGACGCGACAATGCATCGGCAAGCACATTCAGCTTGCCCGGCTTGTATTCAACGCGGAAGTTGTATTCCACGAAGAATGACAACCACCTCGTCATTCGCTGCGATAAATGCGGCGAGTTGGTGGCAGTCTGCAAGGACGCGTGATCAGTGTAGATCACAAAGGGCCTTATGCCGAAGAGGTGCACTCTAAACTTGACAAGAGCATACTTGATTGCAAGTAGCTCCTTGTCATGAACGGGATAGTTCCGTTCGGCAGCCTTCAGCTACCTGGACTGGAAGGAGATGACATGTTCGTGTCCTTCATCGTCCTTCTGCAACAGCGCACAGCCTATTGCATAGTCGGAAGCGTCACAAATGTGGCGAAGTGGTTCTGCGAAATCGCAAGATCGCAGGAGTCCTCTTGCACACTGCGCCCGAACTGCCGACTAACGGAGGGGGTACTCCGATCTTCCGTGAAGTTACTTGATCTCACCTTGTGTACCCGTCGGTGGGACTAGATCGCTCCTCGGGTGATCTCTATTAGACGCGCTTGTTGTCGATCTTGCTGTCTGACAGGACAGCGGGAGAGGTGGCAGCAGCGGGGATACTTCTACTCGCTGCGCCGTGTAGTTACCGAGCTTCGATCTTGGTTGTACTTGGTCGATCTTGCTCTGACCAGTGTCGATCTTAGCTCGGGGGGTCTTGTGGTCGGTGTGTGACCTTTATCCAATAGCTTCCGATACGTGCTTGCCGCTTCCTATAGCGGGTTCTTGAGATTTGAGGGTTGACGAACGTCCAGCCAAGCAATCTGGGCGTAGGGGTTCCACTTAGTGTCGATCTTGATCCTGCGTGGCGTCGGGAGGGCCAATCTTGTATATCCCTACCCGGAATAGCGTAGATGAAGGAAGACTTGTGTAGTAGAAGGTAAAAACAACTCTGAATTAATGGTTAATATCCTATGCTTCCCATCTGTGGCTATCCATACCGCACTGGCTTCTTAAAACCCATAATAAAGCTAAGATCGATATTTACCTGTCAGGATCGATATCGCGTGGGTACAATCGTCTTGGGCAGGGATAATAGCACACGCATTCACTTGGTCATTATAGTGAGTGTCACTATATCGAGGATCACCATAAGGAGGGATTGCTCTTGATCTTGATTGACGGGACAAGATTAAAGTCGGAAAACTTCTTATCCGCTTCACCACAACCGTCCCCCGCACGAGCGACTGCCGCACAACGGTTTTCGCTCGCTGCATCGTAGTCCAGGTTCAATGCCAACTTCGACTCGAGCCACACCTTCCAATAATCCTTTGCTGATGTAAGATCAAGACTTGTTTCCTCCTTCGACGTCACCGGCGCCTGAGATTGGTACGGTCGTCGATCTTCCATTTCTAAGATCAAGATCGACCAGGTATGCCAAATATAGATTACTCGCCATTTCGGGAGATTGGTACGGTCGTCGATCTTCCCTGTCCCAGATCTATTTTCCCCTGCAAGATCATTGCCGTCGCTTTCGAATTCGTCAGATAGTCATACGTCAATCATTTCACCCAACGTCGATCTTCCCTGTCCCAGATATTTTTTTTTTTTGCAAGATCATTGCCGTCGCTTTCGAGTTCGTCAGATAGTCGTACGTAATCCCTTTGCCCAATTTCGCCAAGATCGACACGATGAATTACTCCATAAACTCGAGCACCCGCTACTTTCACACCGCGTGGAGATTATGACCAATTGCAGTCAGCCTCCCGTAGCACAGTCCACTAGGACGAGATCATCAATCTCAATTGCCCAGTTCAAGATCGAGGGCACCCGTTGTCGGTGGCCCAACAGCAGCTGCAGGTTCAGAGTCCAGGCTTGTGGTCTTCAACGTCAAGTCAATGTACAGAATCGCCGTATCATCTGACTTCAGGAGGAACGAGATCAATTCCAAGCCTGGTCGGATTGAACGAGATCAATCGGTGGCGAAATAACCTCCTCTTCTGAGCGTCTGGATAAAAGTCGCACAAGATCTTCATGCTGTAGTACTTGGTATGGAATTTCCAGATCGCGACATTATACCCCTTCTCATTTTTGTCTTGTCTCAATGTCTCACGGCGACTTAGCTCGTCCCTGTTCAGAGGTTGGATCGTCCCAGATCGATCTAGAAACTTCTGCAAGATCGCACATTCACTTTCTGAAGCCTCGTCACTTTAAGATCTGGTACCACAACGTGACCGCCGTTACATTAGCGGATGCACTGTCGGCCGTCAATCTAGCAGAATCTTGATGGCTAAAATAATAACGCCGAACTCTCGCTGATCATCCAGCATCAAATATTCCACACCACTGAGACGTGGTGTTAATGCGACATCCTCTGCGACGGTATCTAACGTTGAAATAGTATAGCCTGGGATCTTTTTTGGCGAATATCCTCCATGCTCTTGCAAAACATTCCATATCCTTCGTTGTGATATCCTTTTTGTTGTACGTCGATCTTGAAATATCAACGTCTTCGATCTAGTGTCGCATGACTACTAGTCGGTTCACACACATCGTATACACCACCGTCCACCTGATCTACCGCCGCCCGATAGATCCTTCACCTGTTCCTTCGTGATGTGACCAGCTCACTTCACGATCTCGCCTCCTTATGGCTCCTCATGTGATTGCATGACCTCGAATCGATTTCGATTCGTTCGATCTCGCAAATAGTCATACAGTAGAGCTCCACAATTAAGATCGACTTCATCTACCCATGTCGGTTCGTCATACCCTTTCCAATGCACCAAGAATTCACGTAATGTACGTCCATATCGCGTACGCTTCCCAGATCGCATGTCTACGATCTTTTCGACTTCGTATTCGTCATTGTCTAGATCTCGTATCCAGCTGTCCTCAGGCAACAGCGCTTCATCAAAATCATATCGATCTTGATCTTGTATTGTCAACCGCACCTGGGGACGGTCTGGGAATTGTCGTACAGGTTTGATCTTAGAGACATGCACCACCGGAAAGAGTCGATATTCCGTACCGGCGATCTCAAGACGTACGGCATGTTCTTCCACCAACTCCAATACACGGAAAGGACCGTGCCACATGTGTGCCAGCTTACGCGCATATCCTTCCTTGACTCGATCTAAATACAGCCACACTTGAGTTCCAACTTCGATCTCATGTGGTCGGACCGTTTCATTGTGTCGATCTGCCCTTTCTTGGATCGCATCTCGTAGTTTCTCGTTAACCTGCTCACGTGCTTGCTGATATTGCTTCTGGATACGGTATCGCCACCGGCGGGGTTCACGATCTCGTCTTCTCGTTGATCCTAATGGTATCATTGCTTCCAACGTAGATCGAGGATCCCAGCCATGTAACAGATAAAATGGGGTATCTCCTCGGACGCGATCTTGGGCAGTATTGAGTGCGAAGGAGAGGCGCTCGGCGTATTCATCCCAATCTCGCTGGTCGACATCCTCCACATACATCTTGACTGCACGTGTCAATGTTCCCACCATCCGTTCGGTTGTACCGTTTGCTTGCGGGCGGTATGCCATTGTTGCTCGCTGTCTCTGTCCCACGATTTTGTTGAACGATCTGAAGAAGTCAGACATAAAACCGGGTTCTCGGTCATGTCGGATAGCCTCGCTTGCACCGAATCGGCGGAAAACACATTCCTCGTAGTTCTCATCAACAGTCTGAGCTGTCCTTGATGCGCTAGCTTTTGCGATCACATATCCGGTGAATAGATCGATCCAGAGCAGCAACTCGGTGTTTCCTTTGTACGATCTTGGTAACGACGGTATGTGATCCATGCCGATAATCTGGAATGGGTACGTAGCTTGTAAGTTGCCGGGCGATTCCCCGTGGATCGTAGGTCGTCCTTTTCCTGTCTCGCAATCTATGCACTGACCCACGTAGCGTTGTACACTCTGATATAATCCGCGCCAGTGGAAATGAGCTCTGATCTTGTGGTATGTCCGCCCAATACCTTGGTGACCACCTTCCAAACTTGTGTGATAGTGGTGCATAAGATCGCTTTGCAATGTTTCGGGCACCACAAGCTTAGCCATAAGATCGCGATCTTCGTCGGACCACTTGGTCGGCGGAAAATAGAACAACAATCCTGACTCATCCGTCTCATAGCGATCTGCGATCTTAGAACAGCTTTTCGCTTCAGTCGAAGTAAGATCATGTACGTCCCCTCGCAGGTAGGCCTTAAGATCGACGATCCATTTTTCCTCATTTTGCGCTCGGCTGATACGCTCCATCCTCATTCTTTGTACAATCTCTTCTTGTAACACCTGAGGCCGACATTTCTTACGCGATCTTGTGACAGCAGTGATCTTGACTGTAGCTGCATCGTCCTTAGCTATTAGCAACTCATCCAATCTATTGAGAGTCACAAGATCTTGGCGCTCCTCTTCCGTGACAACCACCACTCCCCTTTCGCGACGTAATGCAGCACTCGCCAGACTATCTGCGCTTTGGTTCCAATCTCGCTTCATATGAAGGAACTCATGGTTGGGCCAAGATCGGAGACGTTCCAGTGCCTGCTGCCGTAACAACGTTAACCCCGGGGCTTTGCACTCGATCTCACCCTTCATTTGTCTGATCACCAAGTTAGAATCTCCACAGATAATCAGGCGTCCCCTGTCCATATCTGACAGGAGATCGAGGCACAGAAGCAGACCATGGTACTCAGCCTCATTTACCGTAAGATCGAGCTGATACTTCGAAGCTGCTGAGATCACTGTCCATTCTGGTAGGCTCCACACTATTCCACTGTATGCTCCGCCACTCCGTTTCACACGTGCTGATCCATCAAAGCTAACAACTAGTAATCTCTCGTCTGGACCCACTGTTGGAGGTGGCCTCGAGATCACTTGTCGCGGTTGTTTCCTGGGAGCGATCGAAATCAAGATCGAGTCCACTTCCTTGCGGGGCGTAATACTTGCCGCGATCACGCCTAAGATCTCATCCTCTCCTCTGGTACATTTGACGATCTCAAGGGTCCAGCTTGATAGAAGTGCAGCCCATCGTCCTAACCGTCCTTGCAATCCAGATGAGTGAAGTAACCATGCCAATGTGGAGTGGCGCGTCAGCACTTTGATCGATCTTGTCACGAGTTGAGTATAGCAGGTGTCTAGTATCCTGAGCAAAGCCAACACTTCCTTGTCGACCATACCGTAGTTGATCTCATTCGGCTTGAGCGTGCGACTAGTGAAAGTTACTGGCTTGTACACCCCGTCGTGTTCTTGCATCAAGGCAGCTGAGATCGCCCACTTGCTGGCGTATACTACCACCACCGGTTGTCGATCCACATCAAAGTGTTGTAAGATCGGAGCATTCACGATCTTGTTCTTTAGTGTAGCGAACGCTGCCTTGGCTTCGATCCAACTACCATCCTCTTCTGCCACGACACCCTCATCGTCCCCAGTCGATTTTATCTTCCGAGCGATCTCGTAGAAATCCGCTTCACGTAGCTCGTACAGAACTGATGCGTAGATCGCGAAATCTTCAATAAATCGGCTGTAGTAGTTGAGACTCCCCAAGAATGATTGCATCGATCTTAGGTTGGTGGGGAACGGTAATTCTTGTAAAGCCGACAAATCCTTTGGATGTGTCTCCAAACCTTCAGCTGATACACGATGTCCTAAATAGTCCACCTTTCGTTGACCCCAGAAGCTTTTGGCAACACTGATGGACAAATTCCACTCGTCGCAGGCGTCTAACAGCCTTTCCACCTTTTCGCATAACGTGTCCCACGATCTTCCGGTTACCAGTATGTCGTCGATGTAAGATCGACGTCCCAACACTGACTCATTCTTCTCTAAATCAGGTTCTCCTGTCTCGAATACGTCCTTTCGGCCGGATCGATCTTGATCTTGAGTCACTTTCACGAATCCATATAGTGCATTGTCTAGGAGTCTCTGGTAGATCTGGGGAGCGTTTTTAAGTCCGAACGGCATTCGATTCCACTCAAACAATCCAAATGGAGTAATAAATGCCGAGATCGATCGGGCTCGGTCCGTCATGGGCACTACCCAGAAACCGCTGGCCATATCCAAGGAACAATACCAGAGAACCTTATCGAGATCATCCAGCAAATCATTGATCAGAGGCATAGGATATACCATGAGCCTTGTCAGACTATTAACCAGGCGGTAGTCGATGCACAACCGGATGTCGATCCCATTCTTCTTGATAATCACAACTATGGGTGAAGCCCAAGGAGAGGTCGAGTGTCGGATCATTCGAGCAGATAGTAGCCCCTTGATTAGTTGATATAACTTTTCGCGGAATTGTATCGCCACCTTGCGACAACGTTGAGCGACTGGCTTTGCATTCCCCACATCTATGTCGCATACCACTCCCTTCGCTGCTGGTGGTAAGGCATTGCCCTTTCCGATAAGGAGGTGCTTCCGTTTCCAGATAATCTGCACAAGACGTTCGATCTCCTCCTGGGTGTTGGTATTGGCATCACCTATTTGAAGATCTTCGATCTTGACTTCTTCCGTGGTCGCGGTCACTTCTGGTAGCACAGCCACTTGATCTTCCACATCTTCTGCGAATAAGCTCCCCCCTTCCTTGATACAAACTTCATCATCCATCGTAGGATCGCCTATGTCTGCCGCGACCTTGGTGCGAAGATTATTACCGTTAGCAGGGTCGATCTTGACTTGGTCAGACGTACATTCGATTGACGGTGGGTTTGCGTCCCCGTCCCTGCGATCTTGACATTCTGAATGGCTTTTACCGGCCGTGGTAAGATCGCAGTTGGTGTTACGTACTCGGGACGCTCCACCATTGGCTCGGTGATCTGTTCGTTGGTACCCGCTTCACTGATCTCATCCGTGGTTGCCTGATATGCGAGATTTTGCCATTCGGCGTACCTCCTTGATCCCACGGATACATATCCCGGAATTCGGGGGATACGATCTCCACTTAACCACATCGCGACTCTCGATCCTTCGTGGAGAGTCAGTGCACGATCGCTTATGTTGGTCACCTGTAGATAACGCGTCCTTCCTGGTCCGACTGTGATCGTTGGTACCCATCGATCTCCCCTGGTGACCCATAGCTTATACTGGTTGGACGTTTGACCGCGTAGCCTGATCTCGGCCGTCTGCCCGACATCGATCCAGTAGTGATCCTTCCAGCACACATGTTCTACCTTGTCACCGTAAAGAGGACGCCTACCAGCCATCTGAAGGCGGACTTCATCGGGTAGACATATTGTCCCATCAGCGAGATCGAGGCGGATACCCGCTGGCACCATGAAATCCATTCCTAGTATCAGATCTTGACCTCCGGTGGGCGGACCTACCCATGCATCAAAGAAGTACACTAGCGATCCTGCCAGCGTGATCTTGAGACGAGTACGTCCCTCGATCTTATATGGAGATCGTCCAACACCTTCGCATTCCAACGTTTGATTCTCATCAATGTGGCACCCGACCTTACGAGCAAAGGTGGCATCCAATATGGACACCTCAGCACCACTGTCAAATAGCAAAGTTGCTTTTTTGTTGTTGATCTTCCCCATAGCCTTAGATTGCTTGAACTTCTTGTCTGGAACATGATACTTCCAGTAACCCGCGATTCCCCAGGGGAAATCTCAAGAGCCATCATCACACTCGATCTTGCATATTCATCGATCTGGCGTAGACTTGACACTGTAGCGGTGGATTTTTCCAGAAGATCACATGTATTGTCGATCGGATCGATCAGTTGATTAACTGTTGCTTCCGATTGTTTCTCGACATATGCATAAATGCAATAGCTAGAACGCTCGTCTCGTACCGGTTTCCAAACCGGCGAGCGTCCTAGTTTAACATTTTCTCTGCCGTCTCTGGCAACATCCCGGCGTGCTTGGTAGGATTGTACCATTGTCGGATCAAGTTGTAAAATTCCTCCATGGTGCATTTTCCCGCCTCGTGGATGTCACCACATGCCTTGCATGTGAATAGGCAGCGATCTGAAGGATGTCCTTACGACCGCACTTCTCACACGTCAGGCGTCCCCAGCACCCAAGATCGCTATGTTTACGCGACCCACAGTGCGAGCACCGCTTAGGTGGCGAACCTATATCATGTCGATCTTGTTGCGCACGATTGTTTCCGGTCTCCGAGCGACTGCGATCTTGGTTCCTTTGATCTTGATCTTGCTGCCCTTCATTGTTTCCAGATGCTGCGAGGTAGACACGACGTAATCCTGCTTCGCCATCCGATCCACTAGAGTCTTCTTCGGACTCGCTGCTTTCTGAGATCGCCTTGACAGCTCTGACGGCCCGGGTTGAAGCAGACGGGGCTGCCGCACTGCTGTTCTTCTGACGAGGCTTGATTGATCCATATACAGCCTTGCTTTGTCGTGCCTTTGCTCGTTGCCGAGATCGAAGTGCTTCTTCCAGGGTGTCAGCGTCTGGGATTCTTAGTAAGGCCAGGTGATCTGCAAGATCGCGGTCATCCAGAGTTTCGATGAAGTGCTCCACGTGTTCACGTCGAACTTCCGAAGGTCCATCCTTGATCTGGAGGCGGGCCCTGAGTCCTGCCACATTGAGCCGGTACAAATACTCCAGCGGAGATTCGTCCGATCTCTTGCGCGCATGGTAATATTGCCTCGCGACTGACACTCCTCGTCCACAATATTGAACTTGGAAGCTACTGAGTAGATCCTTCCAGGTACTGCGTGTTGTGCGACTAAGCTGTCGATACCAGTTTCGCGCTGATCCTGCGAGGAGATCGCCGAACACCAGACACTTTTCTTCGTCAGGAGCTTGATCTCGCATAAAGGCAGACTTTACCTTGCTGAGCCAGGCCCTGGCTCGATCTTCATCCCCTTCTCTCCCCGCGAACTCCTTGAGTTCGGACATGGCAGATACTCGTATGCGTGGAACACTTGTCGATCTTCCGGTGGTCGTGGCTGATGCTGATGCTACAGTCGCACGTCTAGGAGGATCAAGATCGAGATCGTCTGGGTCGTATTCATGAGGACTTGGATGTCGATCTAGCGACCCCACAGACTCCATATCCACATCTCGGTCTTCTGCTGGTGCTAAGATCGCGGGGTTGGTAGGGCCTTGTTGCTCCTTCAAGAATCGGCTCATCGCCGCCTGGAAGTACGATTCCAACTTCGCATTCGATCCTTGTGTCATGTTTGGCGCGATGCCATCCGTTACTCGCTTGATTTCATGATCTCCACGCTGCCGTAGCATGGCAGCTCCTGAAGGGCCTAGCGTCATTCGAGGTGGGTCATCTGCACTGTCAGTGTCCACTTCCTCGGTCGCCGACTCATAATGCGAGGATGTTCCTGTCTGATCTTCCAATGTGAGTGCTGGCAACGATCTTAGCGTGTCGTCGGTTGATCTAGTCGCGGCCTTGGAGGTTACATTCTTTTCACCTACCAAGGGCTTCAATAGATCGAAGATCGACATTAAAGCCGTGTTGATCGTACTGAGCCTCGTATCGAATAGCTCATTAGCGTCGAATGATCCTGCGATGATCCCACCTTCCTTGATCAGTTGTAGTAGCGCCTTCGCAGCTTCTAGCTTGCTCGATCTTGCAGTTGGTTTCTGCACTGGGCCTTTTAGATCACTAATGATCTTCGGCTTGATGATCTGCATAACGGGGTTCTTGATCAAGAAGGTGTGAAGTTCCTTCTTGTGGTATGCGATCTCGAGTAACTCATCAGTCCACACTGTTTTAAGATCGTCTTGGTCATCAACATCCGATCCTGGTGCTTTCAACTTCTTCCGTAGAGGCTTCGATCTTGTTGACTTCTTTTTTGTGCTCGACTTGGAGACGAGCGTTTGGATGGCTTTCGCCGGTGGACTTTCGTCCTGCAGATCGCGACGCAAGTCGGAATCTGCTGGGGTCCCCGAAGGGACCTGGGGAGGAGGTAGAGGCTTCTCTTCTAGGTCCGTAGCCGGACCTTCCTCTGTTCCGTCGGTAGAGCTCCTCCCAAAGCTCTGCCGATCCGCGGATCGATCTTGATTCAGCGGTGTCGTTGGTGATCCGATCTCCAACGACGCTGGTTTCCCTGATCTAAGATCAGCATGCGCTTCTTCATGGGACTCACGGTGAAATCCCTGGTTCGAATCCGGGCACGCGCACCATTGTGGCGAAGTGGTTCTGCGAAATCGCAAGATCGCAGGAGTCCTCTTGCACACTGCGCCCGAACTGCCGACTAACGGAGGGGGTACTCCGATCTTCCGTGAAGTTACTTGATCTCACCTTGTGTACCCGTCGGTGGGACTAGATCGCTCCTCGGGTGATCTCTATTAGACGCGCTTGTTGTCGATCTTGCTGTCTGACAGGACAGCGGGAGAGGTGGCAGCAGCGGGGATACTTCTACTCGCTGCGCCGTGTAGTTACCGAGCTTCGATCTTGGTTGTACTTGGTCGATCTTGCTCTGACCAGTGTCGATCTTAGCTCGGGGGGTCTTGTGGTCGGTGTGTGACCTTTATCCAATAGCTTCCGATACGTGCTTGCCGCTTCCTATAGCGGGTTCTTGAGATTTGAGGGTTGACGAACGTCCAGCCAAGCAATCTGGGCGTAGGGGTTCCACTTAGTGTCGATCTTGATCCTGCGTGGCGTCGGGAGGGCCAATCTTGTATATCCCTACCCGGAATAGCGTAGATGAAGGAAGACTTGTGTAGTAGAAGGTAAAAACAACTCTGAATTAATGGTTAATATCCTATGCTTCCCATCTGTGGCTATCCATACCGCACTGGCTTCTTAAAACCCATAATAAAGCTAAGATCGATATTTACCTGTCAGGATCGATATCGCGTGGGTACAATCGTCTTGGGCAGGGATAATAGCACACGCATTCACTTGGTCATTATAGTGAGTGTCACTATATCGAGGATCACCATAAGGAGGGATTGCTCTTGATCTTGATTGACGGGACAAGATTAAAGTCGGAAAACTTCTTATCCGCTTCACCACACAAACAACGCTGAATGGCTTGTTATCGTCCGGCAGAGCCAGGGCAGGCTCATGCTGCAAGCTCGCCTTGATGCTGTCGAAAGCATCCGGGTGCTGTTGCTCCATCCTTCTTTAAGAGATCCGACAAGGGTCGAGCAAGTTCAGCGTACCCTGCGCTGTACTTATGAAGATAGTTGGCAAAGCCCAACCACTTCCGGAGGTCCATCTGTGACCTCGGGGTCGGCCAAGCCGCTATGGCCTTGACCTTCCCTGGATCGGCGCGTACGCCGACCCTGCTGACAAAGCGGCCGAGGACTTTTATCTCCTCAGCTGCAAAGACGCACTTGTCGATGTTGGCATAGAGCTTGTTGGCTCTCATGACCTCAAATACTCGACGGAGGTGCTTCAGATGCACCTCCATAGCCGTCTGTCCATCATCGGCACGGCTATGGACGAATATATCGTCAAAGGACGTTTGTGCGAACGTACGCAATTGTCTAAACAGTTGTGTGACCAAGCGATTGAACGTCACTGGGGCATTCGATAGTCCTTGTGGCATCACTAGCCACTCCCAGAGCATCCCGCTCGGGGTGCTCACTTCGGTGAGAGAAATGTCACTCTCCCGCATCAGGATCTGGTAGTATCCGTCTACCAGATCCACGCCGCTGTACAGCGTACACCCCGACATGTTGTTCAACAACACATCCTTGCGAGGGATCGGCGTCTGTGCCGGTACCGTCGCATTGTTCAGCTTGTTGTAAGCGTGAACCAGACGCCACTTTCCGTTCAGTTTTCGAACGCAGAAGGTCGGCGTCGAGTGCGGGGACTTCGACTCCCGCACCATGCCCGACTTCGCCTTCTTGGCGAAGAAGGCATCAATGACCTCGCACTGCTCGCGAGATAGAGACCACTGCCTCGTGGCACAATACTTCGTGCCAGACACGAGGTCAATCTCGTGCCATACTCCCCGATCCGGCGGGAGTTGGGATGGTGGGTGCTTCGACACCACATCCGAGTACTCTTTCACAAGAGGATACACTGGATCCTCCGGGTTCTTGAGAATCTCAGAACCCAAGCGCGTTGCTCGCTGCTTCGTGAATTCTCCAGGACATTCTCGTCCATTACGGAGGAAGAGTTCAAATCTTCAGGAGAGGTCTCCGGCTTTAGGAGCACCATCTCCGCAATCTCTCCGGCCTTCAACTCGGCCAGGAAGTCCTTCATGGACAATTCCTCGAGGTTCAGCAGTGCTGACACCTCTGGCAGTGCCTCCAGATGGACGGTACCTGCCCTAACTTGACGACCGGACACGCCGTCGAAGACATGGCATTGTTCTTCGACCGGCCGTGCCGGTGGAGTCTCAGACTCCGAGCGTGGTGTTTTGTTATCCACACGGGAGGTGTTCAACGACACCTCCGCCCTCGTACTGGTCTTCTTCACCCCTTGTGAAACTTCGTTACCCACGCTAGAGACGCACGTAGCGCTCTCGTTCATCTTCTCGGCCTCTTCGACCCTGCGTGGAACTATGTTACCCACACAGGAGACGCCTTTAGCGCTCTCCTCAGCAGCCTCTGCTGCTTGCGGACCTATGTTACCCGCCTGGTCAGTGCCGTCCGGCACTGCCACAGTCGAAGCCCATACGGCGCGACGACTCTCAGCGTTGGGACTTGCCGTCGTGGCAATCCCACACGTTTGGCAATAAGCCTTGGTCTCATGACCGGTTATGAGACTCGTCACAACACCTTCGTTGGCGTCAGTGACTCCCAATACTTCTTCGGGCGCATAAGCACCTTGGCGACCATCTCTGGCGCCCCATCCCGAACAGAGGTGGGAACGTTACTCACCAAGGCTCTGTCGGAGACTGCGGGCCGGCTAGCCCCAATGGCTTTGCCGCGCCAATCGATCCAGGGCTTGTGCTTTCAAGCCACGGCATGCCCAGGATCAAGTCGTACTTGTCCATGTCTAGGACAAGGAACGACTCCGCGCTGTCAAAGTCCTCAAACTTTACAGCCAGGTCCATCCGGACCCCAGGTGTTAACCACCGTACCATCGGCCAGTCTCACCGAGACCTGGTCCCTGACTTTACTTTCACGCAAAGCGTCGGCATACTTGTCGTCATTCCGTGCGACCGTCTGGCGTCGAGCAAAGTTTGTCGACGCCCCAGAATCAATCAGGATTCAGAAGGGATCTCCATATCCCCGTACACTCCCGTGTACCATGAGCAGTCCGCCGCTGCTCTTCCTCGTCTCGAGAGCACCCAGGCTCTCAGAGGTTAAACCTCCATGGCGCCGTCCGCACTCCTACCATGGGGACTTAGATCTTTCCCAGTAGGGCACCCCGCCCCTACTGGTGACCCCAGTTCCCCTGGCTCTTGGTCGTGGCTTCTGCTACGGGCCCCTCGAGCCCCTAGGTTTGGAAGGGAACTTCCTTTGCCCTCCCGTGTGGTGTAGCGGGATCAGCAAAATCTGCGAGATCGCTAGATCCAACTTCCCACCAATGCCCGGACACCGACTAACGAAGGGGGTCCTCCGATGATCCGTGATCTGCTGAACTTGCTCACCTTGTGTACCCGTCGGTTGGGCTGGATCTTCCTCTCTTGGTGACTGCTAAGTTGCTCGATCGGTGTTGATTGAACGTCTTGGCGTGACGTTGGGGTCGTAGAGTGGCGTGGAAGTCTTCACACCACTCGCCAGTAGTAGATCCGGAGTCCAAGCGATTAGATCGAGCTTGGATCCGGCGGCCTAGATCTGGATCCGGCCTTGTAGTAATTCCTTTCTTGTTGATTTCCCTTTATACGGGGTCCTTTGATTGCTTGGCGCTTCCTATAGCGCGATCTTGATCGTTGAGAAACCGAAGATCTACCGGCTAAGCAATTAATACCGGGATCTTGGATCTGCACTTAGGGTAAGATACTAGGAGGTTGGATCTAGCCAATATATTATCTAGATATTATCAACCACCCTAGATCTATACACCTAAATCGCTATTAATACCGTAGGGCCAATGTAGTTCCCGTTTCCAGGCGCGTAGCGAAGCACTTGTGTCGTACGATGCAAATTCGGTTCTGATTTAATGTTAAGACCTATCCCATCCTGTATCCTATCCTTAACGACACATCGACTGATTACGCTATCCTGATCCTTGTCCTTTCTTGTCCTCACCATCCTGGCAGTCGACATCTTTGCAGATCACCCTGGATCTGAACCATAAACATTAGATCACTAGTCGCACTGTTGTGATCTGGCCTTCTCCTTTCTCCAATATCGTAATCACCTTCCGTAATATCCAGATCACACGTCTTCCGAGTCAGATCAAGCCTTAATAAGGCTAGATCACGCTGATCCAATTCCAGATCGACTAGATCTCCTTGATCTCCCTGATCTAGGGTTTCCATGCGTGATCCAGGGGCAATACTTCGTGATAATCATAATTATAACATATCCGAGCTTATTCCATGCCGTTAATCCCCCAATCATCGTTCATCCTTGCCATAATATCCCTAGATCCCGGATCCCTCGGATCCACCTATGGATCTAGGTTCATGAGCCTTGATCCACATTCCCCGACTAGACCCACATATGTGAACCGATCTGGTCTTCACGGATATAGATTATAGCCTAGATCTGGACATCTAGGCTTAGATCACCAGTTTCCACAGATTATATAGACATACTGTTGCACCCATATTACAATCATGCAAGTTCCACATCATCCATATCCATACGAGATCTCCCCAGCCCTTCAGATCTGGGTGCATGTATAGATCGTATGTCCATACATCTATCTCGTCCCATCCAAGATGTCACTAATCTCCATCAATCTTATCCATCAACTGGATCCACCACCGGATCCACCCACATCAGCTCGTCATCTACTCCAATCACATCACGTCAGGTCCGATCACGTCCAAATCGGATCTTTCCTGGATATTCCAATGCCAAATCTTTCAAATCCACTTCACCACAGCCGCCTCCTGGTCGTCAGTTGTAGTTGCACAACAACTTCACTGCGTCCATTCTTCAAATCACCTCGTCCAACTCAAGCTTCTCCACTTCTTCCACTCTGCTCGTAATGTCGGATCATGATCGCGACGGATCACAACATGGATCTGGCCGCCACGATCCTCCTTCTCCTCGATCCGAGATCAGTGGGCCCACTGGGGGTTCACCTGAAGATCTGCGTCGATCTGTGGTCGCCTTGCGTCGTCGAGTGTTGCGTTTGAGCGACGATCTACGGCTGGCCACCCGCCGGGCCGATGAGGCCGTGGATCGCAATCGTGAGCATGTTTGCTCTCTCGAGTCGCTCGAGATGATGTGTGCTACCCAAGGTCGGGAGATCGGGCATTATCGGGCTGAAGTTCATCGCCTCCGAGAGGAGCGTGATGCCCTCCAATCCTCCCTGGAATCCGATCGCATTATCGGTTTGGAGCCGCCTCAGCCTGCACCCGAGATCTCGGCCCTGGAAGCCCAGATCGCCGATCTCAACCGAGATCTCGATCGTCGGTCCGACGAGATCCACCAACTGGAAGCCCACATCGATGATCTGGGCCAAGATCGAGGCCGTCTGGAGTCCACAATCCGTCATCTCACGTCCGAGATGACACAAGCCGGCGGAGAGATCTTGGATCTCCAGCAGATCAATCACGATCTGGATCGGAGCCGGGAGGATGCGGAATCTGCATTGTCCGCGACCGAGGAGAGTTTGCGCCGGACTCGATCAGAGCTGGATCGGGTCGAGGCAGAGCTGCTCTTATCTCGCTCCGATCGCGTGGATCGCGGATCTTCGGGTCCTGATCCGCAGTCCCCACAGGCGAATCTTCCATCCGGGGGCCCCACCCAAGCCGATCTTGATCAGATCACCCGAGAGCGCGACTCTCTACAAGATCAGATCCGTGCGCGGGATGCCGAGATCTTATCAGCGCAGCGGACGTTGGGGTTATTGCAGTCGGATCTGGCAGCCCATCGGGCCAGATCGGCTTCAGATATGACCCAGCTGCGGACGCTGGAGGGTGATTTGACCCGCGCGCGCCATGATGTCGAAGTGGCCCAGAAGGCCTATGCCGATCGGGAACGTACCATCACTGAGAATCAGGCTCAGATCCGTACGCTCTCTCGAGATCTGGGCAAAGTGGTCCGTGAACGGGATGCCCTCCGTCACGAATATACTGCTGCCTTCCAACGCCTCACATCCATCTCGGCCACAATCGGGGCGCCTCCTCCTCAGACCCAATTGCGTCTGGATCCTGGATCCGACACGGATCAGCCCGCGGGAGGGATCCCACGCTCTCCTTCCGCGGAGACTTCGGGCAGTGAGGATCAGGGTGCTGATGCCTCCAAATCAAAGCGATCTCGCAGCAGATCCAACTCGCCTTCCCCTTCGCGGCCTCAGAAGAAGCGATCCGTTCCTCTCGAGGCGGAGGATGAGTCCATGGATGAAGAGGACGAATCCGAGTTTGATCTGGGTGGAGGATCTACCGGAGGAAGATCACCTTCCCCAGATCAAGCCTCAACTCCGCCCTCCAAAGGTGCTGGACCTAGTCGATCATCAGGCGAGGTGATCGAGGTGGGATCTGGATCCGATGAGGCAGAGGAGGATGGGGAGGAGGAGGATGCCGAAGTGGCCGATGACCTCTATGAGGCTCAAACTTTGATGGCCATTTCCCAGTCCAGATCTGAGGCTCGCCGTCGAGATCATGCGTCTCCCCAACGCCGATCTGCAGCCGGATCCGGCGGATCTCCCGGTGGATCCGATAATTCGAACTCTGATGCTGGATCCGGAGACCAGGGCAGCGGATCCGGCCCCACAGGCGGATCTGGTCCGGCCAATCCGCCCCCTGGACGTCGGCCTCCTCGGATCACCTTCGTCCCTCAGGTTCCATTCCCTGAGGGTCGGTGTATCCCCGGTCGGCGGATTGTCCGAGTCATGGCCGCCGCCGACCTAGATCCGTGGATCGAGTCCCGGTTGGCAAATCAAACCTTGATCGCCATGACCGTGAACTTCCTGTTCCCGATCTTACCATTTCGCCCCGACTGGATCTTCCCTCACCGGCCGACGATCTTCACCTCTCCGACTGCTCCTGCGTTCTGTGGTCATCTGATCACGGAGGCCAATGTTAAGGCCTTGCAAGCGGCGGAGCCATGGCGGGTGATCCGAAACACCCTGCCCCCGATCTCCTTTGAGGCCGACATCGGCGGTCGACTTGGGATCTTCATTCGTCAATATCGGGATTTCGAGGCTTCGGAGCTGATCGCGTATTGGGAGTCGACCCACAAGTTTCCGATCACCGCCTCCATGATCGCGCAGTCGCCGTGGCTGGGATCCTTCGCCAAGCAGCGCAACAACCGCAGATCACACGCTGGTAATCGATGGAAGCGCATGTTGCTCACATTGATCCAAGCCATGATCGAGGGATGGTGTGATCTGGATCTACTCCTAGATCCGTTCTTCCTCCACTTCCCCAAGCGGACTGATGAGGTGGCTTGGTATCCCGGGATCGAGGCTCGGCGTGCGAATCTCGCCGATCCGCAGCTCAACCGCCGGGAGCCGACTGATTTGCTGGAGGCGTTGGCAGAGGCGGACACAGCAGATCCCTGGCGCAACCACTATCGGGATCACACTGCGGATCACCCTGCGCGCCATCTCCCTCGCCTGGATCGCAAGTTCTTCGGTCTTCAAGTGGCACAACCACCAACCAGTAGCTAGATCGTAGTGATTAGCTCTTCGTGCGTGATCTATATCTTTTCATAACATCCTTCAATATATATCCGATGATCTTGACTTGGTTGCTTTCCATCCACCTTGATCCGCCTTCATAGAGTCATGACCGACCCTGATCCACCAGGATCTCTGGATCTCGAGACTTGATCTTTCATTGTCATCGCATTCCACATATATATATGCATACCCCTTCCACCGATCTACATCCTTCATGTAGATCCTTCAACCGGTTTCACCACGACAACAACCAGCTTGTTGTCGTTGATTGCGACCTCACGGTTCCTCGTGAGATTGCATCACACCGAATCGATTATGATTCGTGCGATCTCGCAGAAACTCATGCAGCAGAGCGCCACAGTTGAGATCTGCTTCATCCACCCAAGTAGGATCATCATATCCGCGCCAATGTACGAGGAATTCTCGGTAGATCCGTCCATATCTCGTTCTTCTCCCTGATCTCATATCTGTGATCTTCTCCACTTCATACTCATCGGGATCGCGATCTTGGATCCAGCTATCCCCTGGTAATAGATCTTCATCAAAATCCAGACGATCTTGACTTCCCACATTGAGTCGCATTAGTGGTCGATCTGGATATTCTTTCACTAGCTTCAACTTGTTCACATGTACCATAGGGAAAATGTGATATCCGGATCCAGCGATCTCCAATTTCACCGCATGTTCTCCAACTTTCTCTATAATCCGGAATGGTCCATGCCACAAGTGTGCCAACTTCTTAGCGTATCCCTCTTTCACGCGATCGAGATATAACCACACTCGAGATCCGACCTCGATCTGATGCGGGCGGATCTCCTGGTTGTGTAGATCCGCTCGATCTGAGATCGCCTCTCGCAGTCGTTGATTAACCTGTTCTCGAACCTGTTGATAATAACGCTGGATCTGATACCTCCACCGTCGTGGATCCCGATCATGTCTTCGCGTACTTCCCACCGGGATCACCGCTTCCAAAGTGGATCTAGGATCCCACCCATGTACCATATAGAAAGGTGTTTCTCCTCGGATCCGATCATGCGCGGTGTTGATCGCGAAGGTAATCCTCTCGGCATACTCGTCCCAATCTCGTTGATCCAGATCCTGCACATACATCTTAATCGCCCGAGTTGTGGTTTGGACCATCCGTTCTGCAGATCCGTTAGCTTGGGGGCGATATGCCATTGTGGCACGTTGACGTTGACCCAAGATCTTATTAAACGCTCGGAAAAAATCGGACATAAATCCTGGTTCACGATCATGCCTGATCGCTTCGCTGGCCCCAAATCGTCGGAAGACACATTCTTCGTATGATTCGGCGACAGTCTGAGCAGTCCTTGATGAGCTGGCTTTCGCGATCACATATCCAGTGAATAGATCTTCAAAGATCAATAATTCTGTATTCCCTTTGTGCGATCTGGGTAGCGACGGGATGTGATCCATAGCTATGATCTGGAAAGGATACGTTGCCTGAAGGTTACCTGGCGACTCTCCTTGGATCCGAGGTTTGCTTTTGCCAGTCTCACAATCCACACACTCACCCACGTATCTTTGGACACTCTTATACAGACCTCTCCAATGGAAGTGATCCCGGATCCGCTGATAAGTTCGGCCGATCCCCTGATGTCCACCTTCTAGGCTCACATGGTAGTGATGTAGTATGTCCTGATATAGGGTTTCCGGGATCACTAGTCGCATCAGCTTATCTCGATCTGCATCCGTCGGTCTCGTGGAGGGACAGTAGAACAGTAGATCATGGTGATCCAAATCATAATCGGCTGCTAGATTAGCATATGATTTGGCTTCTTGCTGAGTCAGATCTTGTAGATCTCCATTCAGATACTTCTTCAATCCCGAGATCCACGCCTCCTCGTCTTGAGCTTGTCGGATCCGACCGATCCTGAGATCTCGAACTATTTCCTCCCGTAATGATCGCGGATCTGAGATCGTCCGCGTCGTAGATCGCGAGCCTGATCGAGTCACTACCGCCGTGATCTGGGCTGCTTGATCCGTCCTCTTGACTACCAATATCTCATCCAATCGGTTCAACGTGATCAGATCCTGCTTATCCTCATCCGACTCGATCTTCACTCCACTTTGTCGCTGTAGCGCTGCACTAGCCAAACTGTCCGCACTGCCGTTCCAATCTCGTTTCACATGCACAAGTTCGTGATCTGGCCAGTCCCTCAGACGATCTAAAACCCTTTGCTTGAGTAAGGTCAGACCTGGTGCCTTACACTCGATCTCGCCCCTGACTTGTCGGATCACCAGATTAGAGTCGCCGCAGAACACCACTCGTTTGTGATCCACTGTACTCAACAGATCCAGACATAGTAACAACCCCTGATATTCAGCTTCATTGACGGTAAGATCTTCCGCATAGGCCGATCTGGCCTGGATCACCGTCCATTCAGGCAACTTCCACAAGATCGCACTGTATGCGCCACCTCCACGCTTCACGCGGGCTGATCCATCGAAACTGACAACATACAGCTCCTCCTCCGCTTGGATCACAGGGATCGGAGCTTGGATCTTCCGTCGTGGCTCTTTCTTGGGCGAGATCTGGATCAACGCTTCATCCACCATGGATCTGGGCGTGATACTAGCCGCAATCACCCCCAGGATCTCTTCTTCTCCTTTGACACACTTCACAATCTCTAATGTCCACGGTGATAGCAGTGACGCCCATTGGCCTAATCGCCCTTGTAATCCGGTCGATCTAAATAACCAGGCCAACGTGGAGTATCTAGTCAGCACCCGGATCCGACGTCCCACCAGCATGTTATATCCGAGATCCAGGATCCGTAGCAGCGCCAACACCTCCTTCTCCACTGGGCTATAATTCAACTCGTTCGACTTCAACGTTCGGCTTACGAAGGTGACCGGATAGTAGATCTGGTCATACTCTTGCACGAGGGCTGCCGAGATCGCCCAATCACTTGCATATACGATCACCACCGCCTCTCGACCCGGATCGAAATGACGTAGGATCGGAGTAGACGCGATCTTCGATTTGAGTGTCTCGAAGGCCCGATGAGCACGAATCCATCGTGGATCAGCCTGGTCTCCATCTAGACTTCCTGGATCCGACGGTTGCGCAGGCTTTAATGCCAGATCTGATCCTAGATCTTCCTTCAGATCCCGTTGATCCAACTCCTTATATTCCATACTTCGCTTGATCTGGATCCGCACATCATCCTTGGACATCGCGGCGAAATCGACCTCTCTCAATTCGTACAGCACGGCCGCGTAGATAGCATAGTCTTCGATAAATCGACTGTAATAATTCAAGCTGCCCAGAAAAGATTGCATCGATCTCAGCGATCCAGGAAATGCTAGATCCGTTAATGCCTCTAGATCCTTGGGATTCGCCTCCAGTCCATCTTTCGAAACGCGATGGCCCAGATATTCCACTTTATTCATACCCCAGAAACTCTTCACCACACTGATCGACAGATTCCACTTATCGCACGCCTCCAGTAGGGCGTCCACTCGATCACATAGCTGATCCCAATTATCCGCTGGTATAAGGATGTCATCGATATACGATCTGCGTCCGATCACTGATGGCTTATCCGGATCATCGGCTTCTCCCACTTCAAACACATCTGTAGATCTTGGATCCGATCCAGGAGGAGGGATCCGAGTGAATCCATATAGGGCGTTGTCGATCAGACGTTGGTAGATCTGCGGTGCATTCTTCAAGCCGAACGGCATACGATTCCATTCAAATAGCCCAAATGGGGTAATGAAAGCCGAGATCGCTCGAGCTCGATCTGTCATAGTCACCACCCAGAATCCACTGGCCATATCCAAGGAGCAATACCACAGGACTTTATCCAGATCTTCTAGAAGATCGTTGATCAGGGGCATAGGGTAGACCATCAGTTGAGTAAGACTATTGACCAGACGGTAATCAATACACAGCCTGATATCTACCCCATTCTTCTTCACGATCACCACGATCGGTGAGGCCCAGGGTGATCTGGAATAGCTGATCATCTTCGCTGATAATAACCCTTTGATCAGCTCTGATAACTTCTCGCGGAATCGAGGTGCGATCTTCCTCACTCGTTGGGCGATTGGCTTAGCGTCTCCCACATCGATATCACACACCACACCCCTTGCGGCCGGTGGTAGAGCATTTCCCTTTCCGATGAGAAGATGTCGATATTTCCAGATCCTCTGACGTAATCGTTCGATCTCCGCCGTAGTCTGGATCCCCGGATCTCCAACTTGGATATCCTCAATCCTCACCTCATCCGTGGTGGGGTTGATCTCTGGAAGGATCGCCATCTCTTGATCTACATCTTCCGCATACAGATCATTACCTTCATGGTAATGTACTTCCGGATCCGGCTCTTGATCTGGGGAATTTTTTCGATCTTCTGGGGACGCCTCCTGTATCGGGGTAGATAACTGTCCGGGTGGATCTCTTTCAGCTGATCCTCCAGTCACTGGATCCAAATCATCCACCTTTACCTGATCCATATTTTGGTTTATCACCGCGGTCTCTACTGGTTGGATCGGAGTTCGATCCTGCGGATCTGTCCCTGCTGATGTTTGATCTTCGGTCATCAACACTGGTTTTACCTGTATCTGCGAGATCTCGGGTCGTTTCAGGATACCACGAGGTACTGGGTAGGAGGGTCGATCCACCATCGGCTCTGCAGATTCCATCAGGATCTCATCATGCTCGGATCTTCCTTCCACCGTGGCTTCCAAAGCCAGATTTTGCCATTCCATATACCGACGTGACCCCACCGAGACAAATCCTGGCATCCGGGGAATGTGATCACCCGATAGCCAGATCCCAACTCTCACATCTTCTTGCAATATGATCGCCTTATCGCTCACGTTGGTGATCTGCAGATACCGTCTCTTCCCGAGGCCTTTTACCACCGTGGGCACCCAACGATCTCCCCGGGTAACCCAGAACTTCTCGTGATCTGACATCCGGAGATGTAACCGAAGTTCCACTGATTGTCCGATCTCGATCTGGATATGTTCTCCTACAGTTACCAGCCTGGCCTTGTCGCTGTAAAGCTGCCGACGCCCGCTAAGCTGGATCCGCACCTCATCAGGTAAACTTATAGATCCATAGGCCAGATCCAATCGGATCCCCGCCGGTACCATGAAATCCATACCCAGGATGGCATCTTGACCTGCTAGATCTCCAACCCAAATATCGAAAAAATAAACCAGCGATCCAGCCATAGTGATCTTGATCCGGGTTCTTCCTTCTGTCCTGTAAACACTTTCGCCAATCCCAACGCAATCTTGGATCTGGCTCGTATCGATATAGCACCCAACCTTACGAGCAAAGGCCGTATCCACTATGGATACTTCGGCGCCTGTATCTAAGAGCAAGATCCCTCTCTCATTGTTGATCTTACCAGCGATTTTGGCTTGTCGGAACCACTTTCCCGGGGCATAGTGTTTCCAATATCCCCGAGATTCTCCTGGCAAGAGATCCATAACTTCGGATCTTCGGATCTCCTTGATCTGACTTGGCTTTTGGATCACTGGTATATCCTCCTGATCTGTGGGCTGGAACCACAGATCTGGATCCCGTTGCTTCCAATAACCCCTTATCTCTCCTGGGTGGAGATCCACCATCATGGTCACTTCGGATCTGGAGTAATCATCCACCTGGCGGACACTGGAGATTGCGACAGCACGGTTTCCATTCAGATCACATGTATTACCGCGTAGATCTGGGATCTTGTTACCCTGATCTACCGATCTCTTGTTCACAAATGCATAGATGCAATATCTAGAGCGCTCGGCTCGTACCGGATTCCAACCCGGCGAGCGTCCTAGTTTAACATCTTCTCTGCAGATTCCGGAAGCATACCTGCATGTTTGGCTGGGTTGAACCATTGGCGGATCTGGTTGTAGAACTCTTCCATAGGACATTTTCCCATATCATGTAATTCCCCGCACCCCCGGCACACAAAGAGGCAGTGATCTGCCGGATGTCCTCGCTTGCCACACTTATGACAAGTAAGGCGTCTCCAGCATCCTAGATCTGAATGCTTCTTGGATCCACAGTGCGAGCAACGGTTCCGATCGGATCCGCCGCTCTGGATCCGGGATCTATGATCCGGTGGGGTTTGATCTGTCGACTTGTGGGTGATTGGTACTTGCTCGACCTTCTCCATACCAGATTCCACTTTTGGAGTGACATCCTGCTCAGCTGCCAGGTAGATCCGCCGATGATTGTCTCCGTCCGAGTCAGATCCATCCGATCCGTCGGATCCGGACTCAGATTCAGATTCCATGGCCCGGATCTGCACCGCGCGGACGTGTTTCGTCGTAGCTGCAGGTGCTGGATTAGTTGCCTTCTGCCGGTACTTGCTAGATCCGAACGCGGCTTTCTTCTGTCTGCTCTTCGCGCGTTCACGGGCTCGTAACACTTCTTCTAGATCATCCGCGTCGGATAGCCGTAGTAAAGTCAGCCTGTCAGCTAGATCTTGATCTTCCAAAGTTTCGATGTAGTGATCCACATGTTCACGTCGATCCTTCGCATTACCATCCTTGATCTTCAACTTTGCGCGTAATCCGGCAACATTAAGGCGGTAAAGATAATCGAGGGGAGATTCTTCTGGTCGACGTCGAGCGTGATAGTATTGTCTAGCCACTGATACCCCCAATCCGCAGTACTGGATTTGGAAAGCTCTAAGCAGATCCGACCATTTATTACGGGTGGATCTGCTTAGTTGCCGATACCAATTCTTGGCGGATCCAGCCAATAGATCCGCAAAGGTCAAACATTTTTCTTCATCGGAGGCTTGATCTCGCATGAACGCCGATTTCACTTTGCCAATCCACGCTCTGGCTCGATCTTCGTCTTGATCCTTCCCCGTGAACTCCTTGAGATCTGAGATCGCAGAGATCCGGACTCTCTGGATCATGGTTGATCCGGCTGATCCGGTCGTAGCGGTCGCGACCGTCGCTCGAGCAGCCGTGGGGAAGTCGATATCGTCTGGATCATACTCCCATCGAGATGTGCTACGTTCAGATCTCACAGATTCCATATCTACATCTTGTGATCCTGGATCCTGAATCTTCGTCGCTCCTTGATCCATGATCGGCCCTCGCTGTTCCGCCAGGAATCTACTCATGGCTGCTTCGAAATACTTCTGTAAGGTGCCTGATGAGGCATCTGACGTCGTGGCTGCTGTGATCTGGTCTTCGGAGGTCGGGATCGTCCTTGAGCGGCCGGATCTCGGCTGATTCCGACGTTGGATCTTGGATCTCGCCTCCAGCATTGAAGTACCGGAGGGTCCCAGAGACATTCGCTTTGGTTCCGATGAGAGATCTGATTCGTCCTCGGCAGCCGAGGCGTAATGTGATGAGGACGTTTGGCGATCCGTAATACTTGCCGGAGGTGATGGCACTGGATCTGTGATCTGGGGGATCTCGCCGACGAGGATCTTGAGCTTGGAGAATAGATCCCTGGTGGCAGTCTGGATCACCTTGAGATCTAGATCAAAGACGTCATCCGCATCGAAAGCTCCCGTGGTCATTCCTGCTTCCTTCAACAGTCGTAATAAATCCTTGACTGCTTCTAATTTGTTGGCAGTCTTGATCGGAGCTGATACGGGTTCTCTTGGATCTCCGACCTGCTTCAGCCTCAGGATCCGCATCACAGGATCTCGGTCCAGGAACTCGCGAAGTTCTTTGTGGTAAAATAGATTCTCCAGATCTTCATCTGACCACCCTTGTCCTGATCTGGATCTAGGTTTAGATCCGATCGGATCTTCGTCGTCAATCTCTGGAGCCTTCATCTTCTTCCGCGTTACCTTCTTCTTCGGCTTCTTCTTATCGGATCTAGAGACTGGAAGATCCCTGGATGGATATGGTGAAGGATCGACTGGAGATCCGACCAATCTGTACGGCTCCACTTTCGCCTTCCCTTGTTTTGTTGACGGATCTCGACTTACGTCGAGATCCGTCGGGGTCCCCGTGGGGACCTGTGGAGGTAGAGGTTTTTCTTCTAGATCTGGATCTGGATCCAGATCACCCTCTCTTCCGTCAGCAGAGTTCCTCCTAGCGCTCTGCTGATCCGCGGATCTTGATTCATTCAGCGGCATCATCGTCGATCCGAGGTCCGATGACGCTTGTTCCCCTTGTTCAACCTTCACTTGAACATCTTCTTGAGACTCACGGTGAAATCCCGAGTCACCAACAGATCCGGGCACGCGCACCATTGTGGTGTAGCGGGATCAGCAAAATCTGCGAGATCGCTAGATCCAACTTCCCACCAATGCCCGGACACCGACTAACGAAGGGGGTCCTCCGATGATCCGTGATCTGCTGAACTTGCTCACCTTGTGTACCCGTCGGTTGGGCTGGATCTTCCTCTCTTGGTGACTGCTAAGTTGCTCGATTGGTGTCGATTGAACGTCTTGGCGTGACGTTGGGGTCGTAGAGTGGCGTGGAAGTCTTCACACCACTCGCCAGTAGTAGATCCGGAGTCCAAGCGATTAGATCAAGCTTGGATCCGGCGGCCTAGATCTGGATCCGGCCTTGTAGTAATTCCCTTTGTAGTAGATTTCCCTTTACGCGGGGTCCTTTGATTGCTTGGCGCTTCCTATAGCGCGATCTTGATCGTTGAGAAACCGAAGATCTACCGGCTAAGCAATTAATACCGGGATCTTGGATCTGCACTTAGGGTAAGATACTAGGAGGTTGGATCTAGCCAATATATTATCTAGATATTATCAACCACCCTAGATCTATACACCTAAATCGCTATTAATACCGTAGGGCCAATGTAGTTCCCGTTTCCAGGCGCGTAGCGAAGCACTTGTGTCGTACGATGCAAATTCGGTTCTGATTTAATGTTAAGACCTATCCCATCCTGTATCCTATCCTTAACGACACATTGACTGATTACGCTATCCTGATCCTTGTCCTTTCTTGTCCTCACCATCCTGGCAGTCGACATCCTTGCAGATCACCCTGGATCTGAACCATAAACATTAGATCACTAGTCGCACTGTTGTGATCTGGCCTTCTCCTTTCTCCAATATCGTAATCACCTTCCGTAATATCCAGATCACACGTCTTCCGAGTCAGATCAAGCCTTAATAGGGCTAGATCACGCTGATCCAATTCTAGATCGACTAGATCTCCTTGATCTCCCTGATCTAGGGTTTCCATGCGTGATCCAGGGGCAATACTTCGTGATAATCATAATTATAACATATCCGAGCTTATTCCATGCCGTTAATCCCCCAATCATCGTTCATCCTTGCCATAATATCCCTAGATCCCGGATCCCTCGGATCCACCTATGGATCTAGGTTCATGAGCCTTGATCCACATTCCCCGACTAGACCCACATATGTGAACCGATCTGGTCTTCACGGATATAGATTATAGCCTAGATCTGGACATCTAGGCTTAGATCACCAGTTTCCACAGATTATATAGACATACTGTTGCACCCATATTACAATCATGCAAGTTCCACATCATCCATATCCATACGAGATCTCCCCAGCCCTTCAGATCTGGGTGCATGTATAGATCGTATGTCCATACATCTATCTCGTCCCATCCAAGACGTCACTAATCTCCATCAATCTTATCCATCAACTGGATCCACCACCGGATCCACCCACATCAGCTCGTCATCTACTCCAATCACATCACGTCAGGTCCGATCACGTCCAAATCGGATCTTTCCTGGATATTCCAATGCCAAATCTTTCAAATCCACTTCACCACAACACTCAATTGCTCAGCACATTTTAAAATTGAATGTCTTTATTGGTAGGGCATACAATCTAATAAATATGAAGGGATTTGCTCATTTCGACTTGAAAACTTATGCTGATGCGAGCTTTATAATATTGAATCGAAGAGTATTACATCCCTTTGTTCATATCGGTTTGGTTTTATATTGTAACGGAATGAATTGAGGCTGTCAACCACAGAAAATTCAAAGGAAACAGCAAATATGCTGGGCTCAAAAAACCTACCTAAGCACCAAGTTAAAACATTGTTTTAGCAATTGCAATCGGTTTTGTCGTCATTTCTTGGTGTTGTGAGGTAAGGGAGGAGCTTGGCTTGGTGAGGAAGTGTCAGAAGACGAAGTGAGGTAGATTAGAGCTGGTGTACTGCCACCAGCTGAGTTAGGATGGTTGGTTCTAACATATCTACACTTGTTGTAGACTATAGCATAGTTACATCTTGACTAATAGCTTAAAAGGGGCCTTTGATATCGGATCATCAGCTTCGAGAGGTATCTGGTATAATGTGCCACTAAGTAAAGGTGCACACATTCACAGCCTCCCTGCATCTTTGCATATGTTTGCACATTGTAGAAGAAATGCAATATTGCAGGGTTTTGATTGTTCTGTTTCAATTTCCTCAGTCTTCAAAGTGTCGTAAGCCGAGGAAGCCCCCGAGTTAGCTGTTCCAACTTCTCCCATTCAGTCTTGCTGTCTGGGAAGACGGACTTCGCGGGCAGGCCATGGCGATGATCTTGAAGACAGCATGCTCGGTGCCGGGCACGCCATCATCAGTGCCGAAAGGCCTGGAGAAACGGAAGCTCGGCACTGCAGCCAAGGTTCGAGAGCGCAAGCGCAAGCGGGCAGCAGCTCGCAAAGAGAGTCAGGGCCATGTCGAATGTGGTGTGCAGGTAGACTGTGCGGTAACCAATATGAGTGAGGCCGCGGGGGCCAAGGTGAAGAGGAGGAAGAAGGCCGCGGGGGCCAAGGCAAAGAGAGCTGTTGGTGGCCTGTTTTCGGAGGCCATCCGAGCAGCCATGGCTGAGATCACTGAAGTACCTGTCGTCATAGCCTCTACCGTGAGCAGTGTCGCGTCAGGCAGCATAAGTAGGGGCACTGGAGTGTCGGCGAGTTCTCCGAGGGGGGATTTTGGTGATGCCACGTCAGATTGTTCTACTGTCACTATTTCGAGGGACCCTAATGACATGGGTTCAACATCTAGCACCACAGACCAGACGGTTGCTACTGCTACCGACCTGGCTGCTGTTACCGAATGTACAGCTACTGTAACCGACCTGGCTGCTGTTACCGAAAGTACAGCTACTGCAACCGACCTGGCTGCTGTTACCGAATGTACAGCTACTGTAACCGACCTGGCTGGTGTTACCGAAAGTACAGCTACTGCAACCGACCTGGCTGCTGTTACCGAAAGTACAGCTACTGCTACCGACCTGGCTGCTGTTACCGAAAATACAGCTATTGCCACAACTGGCGATGAGATGTACTATCCGATATACGGCAAATATTACAGTAGCGACCACGTGACTGTTACACCTGATTATGCAACCACGATCAAGACTTGGAGGGTTGCACGTATCAATGATCGCCGTGATTCTCCTCGTGGTCAAGAGTATCATGTGCTGTGGCTCAACTGTCTACTGGTGAAACGACGTTACTATCAGCGCACGTGGGAGCCTCGTCAGCAGTTGTTGGACGATAATTTCGCCGAGGAGTTAGATCTCGTGGATCGTTGGAAAGCCTCCAGCGTGGCAAAGTTCAAAGACTTCTGGCCTAAGGATGAGTTCGGCAGGAGAGCAATTGGTGCTGATACTCGAGGGCTATGCATGTTTAACGCATTGAAGCGTGCAGCCGAGCTAGCCGGGCGCGCTGACATCGTGACGCAAGATGATATTGACACATTTGTTGCTGATGAATTCCGAGAGCATGAAGTGGATCTCACACACGGTACTTCGTGGACGGTGGTCCTACGGTTCTTGCGTCGTCTTAGGGATGCTGGTCGTGATTTTATTTTCAAAGCTATCGACAAGGACAACTTCACCATCGCTGGACGCCGTGGGGCTCGTGTACTCGAGGAAGTTCCTCTCCACAGTGGACTTTGCATCGTTGTTGCATACAATCACAGCCTCGTTGGACATGCGTTCGTGCTCAGTGTCCAGGGGAAGAAGGGTAAGACTCGACAGATTTTCGACTTGAAGGATCCAAAGCCAGTTTCGTCGGCGATGGATTGGATTACCTTCGTCGCGTGCATTCGTCCTTTCGTCGTCTTTAAGAAGAAGTAGATGATAGGAGTCGGTAGGGATTTCCGCGGGTTTGCCTTATCGATAATGAACTTTCCTAGCAATCACTATGTTTGTGCATGGATAATAAAATTCTTATGCCTATTGTAATTCGGTACTAGACCAGGGAAACCTCAACGAGGGAAAACCTTTTTATTGCAACAAAAAATAAAACCCAGTAGGAAAAATAAACGAATGCATTGTATTAGGCATGCTTCATGCAATTAGTGTTGTTCTCGTACACTGGACGGAATGGCTTCCTTAGCGTCTAGGGATTTCATCCTGAGCTTGGCCCTTAGTTCTCTGAACTGATGTTTGTCTAAAGCTTTTGTAAAGATGTCAGCAACCATGTCTTTGGTATTGCAATAGACAACGGAGAATTCGTGTCGTTCGACTTTTTCTTGCACAAAACAGTAACGGACATGAATGTGCTTCGACCTCCCGTGCAGCTCGGGGTTATAGCAGATTTTAATGCAGCTTTGGTTGGCTTCGTAAATCAGGTTTGGTTGAGTTGTAGCAAAGCCTAACTCTCTTAGTAGTAGCTTGAGGAAAATCATCTCTTGCATACAATGACACAGGGCGATATATTCTGCCTCTGTTGTTGATAAGACAACCGTGTGGTGTTTGCGTGAGAGCCGTGAGATAGGACTGTTAGAAAGCATAGTCACGTATCCTCCAACCGAGCGTCTCGTGTCGGGGCAATTGGCATAGTCAGAATCACTGTAGGCTTCCAGGCGCTCAGCTAGGTTCTCTGGTGTGACTTCTTGTGAACCACCCAGGCATATACCATAGTCCTTCGTACCAGTAAGGTACTTCAATCCACTGACAACTGCATTCCAGTGTTCCATTCCTGGATTAGGTAGGAATTGACTAACTTCACGCATGTAGAATGCCATGTCGGGCCTAGTACCTACCATGAGGTACATGATACTTCCAACGGCTTCCCGATACGGATATGATTTCATCGTATCTTTCCCTGCTTCAGTGGCAGGTTGGCTGCTTACGGAGAGTTTGACGTTCCGATCTGCTGGTGTTGCAATTGGGTATGGGATATAGTCGCTGAAACGGTTAATGACCTTCGTAGCGTACTTGTGTTGGTGGACAAATATCGTTCGGTTCTTACGATCACGTTGAATGGACCAGCCGAGTAAGTACTTCACCTCCCCTAAATCTGTCATGGAGAACCTCTTTTTCAGGGCTGATTTTAACTCACTGATGAGAGCTCGTGTTGGTGCAATGATCAAGAGGTCATCAACGTACACCGCAATGTAGCAAGTGACTCCGTCAATCGTGCGGATGAATACGCAACTATCCTTTATGAGCTTGGAGAAACCTAGTTTCTCCAGGAAGGCGGATAACGTTTGGTACCAGACACGGGGAGCTTGCTTCAACCCGTATAGACTCTTTATGAGCTTACAGACCAGGTCCTCCTGTCCCGGGGTGGTGAAACCTTCCGGTTGAGCCATGTAGATCTCTTCCTCTTGAAACCCATTAAGGAAGGCTGTCTTGACATCCATCTGATGGATTTCAAGATCAAGGAGAGCCGCAATAGTCAGTAGGAGTCTGAGTACTTCCATCCTGATAACAGGGGAAAACAATTCGTTGTAGTCAATGCCATATTCCTGTAGGAAACCTTTGATTACCAGGCGCGCCTTGAAGCGGTCGATTTCGCCTGTGCCGGTATACTTCACAACGAAGTCCCATCGGCTTCTAAGAATCTTCCGTCCTTTTGGACGGGGAACCAACACCCATGTCTGGTTATCCATTAAGGACTTGTATTCCGAATTCGCTGCTTTACGCCACTGTTTAGCATGAGAGGATGCCAAGGCCTCTCGGTACGTAGTGGGCTCGGACACATACCGAATTGCTAGTAATGTGTACAGTAATTGTTGGCGCTGCTCCTGTTCCTGAATGTCTTCCTCCGAGTTGAGGGTTAATTCCGTTTCATCGTCATTAAGACGGGGTCGCTTAGGATCAGGGGTTGACGAAGGATTAGTCGTCTCCGTTCGAAAAGAGTAGTGCAGCTCTGTTCTATCAAGCGCCTCCCTAAGTGGGGGCAGTCGGCGTTGAGTAGAGGATGATTGTACTGCAGGAACTGCAGGTACAGGAGCAAGAGTTTGCGTTTGCGTACGCTGTACCGAATCGTTGGATGACTGATCTGGAGTATCCGTCAGATTAGCCAATGAAGGATATTCATCTTCCTTAAAGATGGCGTCTCGGCTGTAGATTATGGCATGTGTTTCGAGATCCATAAGGCGATACCCCTTCTTATGATCCGGTATGCCGAGATGCATGCATAACTTGGCGCGAGCATCGAGTTTGTCACGATATTGCTCTGTGATGTGGACATACGCGTTGCATCCGAATACCTTGATGTATTGCATGGATGGAATGCGGTTGTACCAGAGCTCGTAAGGAGTACGATCAGATGTCGTTCAGCTAGGTGTCATGTTGAGGAGAGTCGTAACATGACCAACGCATTCAGCCCAGAGCTGCTTGGGAAGTTTGCCATCCAGCAGTAGTGCTCGTACTCTTTCCATGATGGTTCTCATACGACGCTCAGCAACGCCATTTTACTGTGGAGTGTATGCATTTGTGAACTGGGCGTGTGTGCCGTATTCCCGAAATATGACACGTCCAAGCTTTTCATACTCCTTGGCATTGTCAGCCTGGAGGACTTCGATATCATGCTCTTCAATAGCACAAGGATGCCACTCAAGCGTATCAATGTCATGTCTAAATATATTCAGGGCTTTCTTCCTGCAGTTTTCATAGCATTCATACAGCTGACTCCGGGTTTTCATCGGATATGTGAACATGAATCGAGAAAAGTCATCAATGAAGATCACAAAGTAGCGACAACCAGTGATGCTGTTCACAGGTAGCGGACCACAAATATCTGTATGAACCTTTTGCAACTGTGCTCTAGCACGTTCAACAACTCTATTAGAATAGAATGGTGCGCGATGTGACTTCGCTAACGTGCAGGCTTTACAGAAAAACTGCTCGGTCGGGTTCACGGACGTAGATCCGTCTAGTCCTCGGACAGCTTCACTCCTAGTAAGATCATGCAGAATGCGAACGTTAGGATGTCCAAGACGTTTGTGTAAAAGCAGGAGAGATCGTTGCTTACCCGTCATGGCAGTGAGTGCCGAAGCATTTGCCGCTGTCTTGGCCTGAAACTGATATAGATCAGTATTAGTGGCCATGGGAGCTTTAATTTTGAAGCGCTGGTCGGTCTGCATGGAGCATTGCTTGCGATCGAAGTGAAAGCGAAATTCGTGCTTCACTGCAGCTGGAACCGATAAGAGGCTGAATTGCAACTTCGGAGCGTAGAGCACTCCATGAAGGGTTAGCGTCTTCGAGTTGCCTTTGGAGTCAATGACGTCCAGCTCAACACGTCCGACACCTTCAATCGGGATCTGGTTCTTTCCCCCAACAGTGATGGATCCACCACTCGCAGAGATATCAGAGAACCACTGGGCTTCATGCGTTACGTGTCGCGTACATCCAGAGTCAATAGTCCACGTGGTGTTGTGGTGTAGCGGGATCAGCAAAATCTGCGAGATCGCTAGATCCAACTTCCCACCAATGCCCGGACACCGACTAACGAAGGGGATCCTCCGATGATCCGTGATCTGCTGAACTTGCTCACCTTGTGTACCCGTCGGTTGGGCTGGATCTTCCTCTCTTGGTGACTGCTAAGTTGCTCGATCGGTGTTAGTTGAACGTCTTGGCGTGACGTTGGGGTCGTAGAGTAGCGTGGAAGTCTTCACACCACTCGCCAGTAGTAGATCCGGAGTCTAAGCGATTAGATCGAGCTTAGATCCGGCGGCCTAGATCTGGATCCGGCCTTGTAGTAATTCCTTTCGTGTAGATTTCCCTTTACGCGGGGTCCTTTGATTGCTTGGCGCTTCCTATAGCGCGATCTTGATCGTTGAGAAACCGAAGATCTACCGGCTAAGCAATTAATACCGGGATCTTGGATCTGCACTTAGGGTAAGATACTAGGAGGTTGGATCTAGCCAATATATTATCTAGATATTATCAACCACCCTAGATCTGTACACCTAAATCGCTATTAATACCGTAGGGCCAATGTAGTTCCCGTTTCCAGGCGTGTAGCGAAGCACTTGTGTCGTACGATGCAAATTCGGTTCTGATTTAATGTTAAGACTTATCCCATCCTGTATCCTATCCTTAACGATACATCGACTGATTACGCTATCCTGATCCTTGTCCTTTCTTGTCCTCACCATCACGGCAGTCGACATCTTTGCAGATCGCCTTGGATCTGAACCATAAACGTTAGATCACTAGTCGCAATGTTGTGATCTGGCCTTCTCCTTCCTCCAATATCGTGATCATCCTCCGTAATGTCCAGATCACACGTCTCCCGAGTCAGATCATGCCTTAATAAAGCTAGATCACGCTGATCCAATCTCAGATCGGCTAGATCTCCTTGATCCTGTTGATCTAGGGTTTCCATGCATGATCCGGTGACCATACTTCGTGATAATCATAATTATAACATATCCGAGCTTATTCCATGCCGTTAATCCCCCAATCATCGTTCATCTTTGCCATAATATCCCTAGATCCCGGATCCCTCGGATCCGCTTATGGATCTAGGTTCATGAGCCTTGATCCCAGTTCCCTGCATGGACCTGCATATACGAACCGATCTGGTCTTCACGGATATAGATTACACCCTAGATCTGGACATCTAGGCTTAGATCACCAGTTTCCACAGCGTATATAGACATACTGTTGCACCCATATTACAATCATGCCAGTCCCACATCATCCATATCCATACGAGATCTTCACAGCTCTTCGGATCTGGATACATGTATAGATCGGATGTCAATACATCTATCACGTCCCACTCAAGGTGTCACTAATCTCCATCAATCTTATCCATCAACTGGATCCGCAACCAGATCCACCCACATCAGCTCGTCATCTACTCCAATCACATCACGTCAGGTCCGATCACGTCCAAATCGGATCTTTCCGGGATACTCCAATGCCAAATCTTTCAAATCCACTTCACCACAGCCGCCTCCTGGTCGTCAGTTGTGGTTGCATAACAACTTCACTGCGCCCATTCTTCAAATCACCTCGTCCAACCCAAGCTTCTCTACTCCTCCAACTCCACCTTCCGACCATGTCTGATCACGGCCACGATGGATCTCAGCATGGATCTGGCCGCCACGATCCTCCTTCTCCTCGATCCGAGATCAGTGGGCCCACTGGGGGTTCACCTGAAGATCTGCGTCGATCTGCGGTCGCCTTGCGTCGCCGGGTGTTGCGTTTGAGCGACGATCTACGGCTGGCCACCCGCCGGGCCGATGAGGCCGTGGATCGAAATCGTGAGCATGTTTGCTCTCTCGAATCGCTCGAGTTGATGTGTGCTAATCAGGACCGAGAGATCGGGCACTATCGGGCCGAGGTTAGTCGCCTCCGAGAGGAGCGTGACAACCTTCAAGCTTCGCTGGAGTCTGATCGCGTTGTCAGCCTGGAGCCACCATCCGCGGCGCCCGAGATCTCGGCCTTGGAAGCCCAGATTGCTGTCCTCAATCAGGGTCTCGATCGACGGATTGATGAGATCCGCCACCTACAGGCTCGCATCGACGATCTGGCTCGGGATCGTGGCAATCTGGAGTCTACCATCCACCATCTCGCCTCAGAGATGGCACAGGCAGGTGGAGAGATTCTGGATCTCCAACAAGCCAACCGCGATCTGGATCGAGATCGGGAGGATGCCGAATCCACTCTATCTGCGACGGAAGAGAGCCTGCGCAGGACTCGATCTGAGCTGGATCGGGTTGAGGCAGAGCTGCTTCTATCTCGCTCCGCTCACCCTGATCGCGGGTCTTCGGGTCCTGACCCGCAGTCCCAACTGGCAGATCCCCAACCCACGGGCCCCACTCAAGCCGATCTCGACCAGATTGTTCGAGAGCGTGACTCTCTACGAGATCAGATCCGTGCGCGGGATGCAGAGATCCTGTCAGCGCAGCGGACTCTGGGGTTATTGCAGTCGGATCTGGCAGCCCATCGGGCTAGATCGGCTTCAGATGTGACCCAGTTGCAGACGCTAGAGGGCGATTTGACCCGCGCGCGTCATGATATCGAAGTGGCCCAGAGGGCCTATGCCGATCGGGAACGTACCATCACTGAGAATCAGGCTCAGATCCGTACGCTTTCTCGAGATCTGGGCAAAGTGGTCCGTGAACGGGATGCCCTCCGTCACGAATACACCGCTGCCTTCCAACGCCTCACATCCATCTCGGTCACAATCGGGGCGCCTCCTCCTCAAACCCAATTGCGTCTGGATCCTGGATCCGACACGGATCAGCCCGCGGGAGGGATCCCACGCTCTCCTTCTGCGGAGACTTCGGGCAGTGAGGATCGGAGTGCTGATGCCTCCAAATCAAAGCGATCTCGCAGCAGATCCACCTCACCCTCTCCATCGCGGCCTCAGAAGAAGCGGTCTGTTCCTCTCGAGGCGGACGATGAGTCCATGGACGAAGAGGATGAATCTGAGTTTGATCTGGGTGGGGGATCTGCTGAAGGGCGATCGCCCTCTCCAGATCAAGCATCAACCCCGCCCTCCAAAGATGTCGAACGCAGTCGATCATCAGGCGAGGTGATCGAGGTTGGATCTGGATCCGATGAGGCAGAGGAGGATGAGGAGGAAGAGGACGCTGAAGTGGCCGATGACCTCTATGAGGCCCAGACTTTGATGGCCATTTCCCAGTCTAGATCTGAAGCTCGCCGTCGAGATCATGCGTCTCCCCAACGCCGATCTGCAGCCGGATCCGGCGGATCTCCAGGTGGATCCGATGATTCGAACTCTGATGCTGGATCCGGAGACCAAGGCAACGGATCTGGCCCCACAGGCGGATCTGGTCCGGCCAATCCGCCCCCTGGACATCGGCCTCCTCGGATCATCTTCGTCCCTCAGGTTCCATTCCCTGAGGGTCGGTGTATTCCCGGTCGGCGGATTGTCCGGGTCATGGCTGCCGCCGACATAGATCCGTGGATCGAGTCTCGGTTGGCTAATCAAACTCTGATTACCATGACTGTGAACGTCTTGTTCCCGATCCTGCCATTCCGGCCCGACTGGATCTTCCCTCACCGGCCGACGATCTTCACCTCTCCGACTGCTCCTGCGTTCTGTGGTCATCTGATCACGGAGGCCAATGTCAAGGCCTTGCAAGCGGCGGAGCCATGGCGGGTGATCCGAAACACCCTGCCTCCGATCTCTTTCGGGGTCGATGTTGGTGGTCGACTCGGGATCTTCCTCCGACAGTACCGTGATTTTGAAGCTTCCGAGCTGATCGCGTACTGGGAGTCGACACATAAATTCCCGATCACCGCTGCTATGATCGCACAGTCGCCATGGCTGGGATCCTTCGCCAAGCAGCGCAACAACCGCAGATCACACGCTGGTAATCGATGGAAGCGCATGTTGCTAACACTGATCCAAGCCATGATCGAGGGATGGTGTGATCTGGATCTACTCCTAGATCCATTCTTCCTCCACTTCCCAAAGCGAACTGATGAGGTGGCTTGGTATCCCGGGATCGAGGCCAGACGTGCTAATCTGGCCGATCCTCAGCTTAATCGCCGGGAACCCGCCGATCTGCTGGAGGCGTTAGTCGAGGCCGACACAGCAGATCCCTGGCGCAACCATTATCGGGATCACACTGCGGATCACCCTGCGCGCCATCTCCCTCGCCTGGATCGCAAGTTCTTCGGTCTTCAAGTGGCACAACCTCCGGTTAGTAGCTAGATCGTAGTGATTAGCTCTTCGTGCGTGATCTATATCTTTTCATAGCAACCTTCAATATATGTCCGATGATCTTGACTTGTTTGCTTCCCATTCACCTTGATCCGCCTTCATAGAGTCATGACCGACCCTGATCCACTAGGATCTCTGGATCTCGAGACTTGATCTTTCATTGCCATCGTATTCCACATGCATATATGCATACTCCTTCCACCGATCTACATCCTTCATGTAGATCCTTCAACCGATTTCACCACGACAACAACCAGCTCGTTGTCGTTGATTGCGACCTCACGATTCCTCGTGAGATTGCATCACACCGAATCGATTATGATTCGTGCGATCTCGCAGAAACTCGTGCAACAGAGCGCCACAGTTGAGATCTGCTTCATCCACCCAAGTCGGATCATCATATCCTCGCCACTGTACGAGGAATTCTCGGTAGATCCGTCCATATCTCGTTCTTCTCCCTGATCTCATATCTGTGATCTTTTCCACTTCATACTCATCGGGATCGCGATCTTGGATCCAGCTATCCCCTGGTAATAGATCTTCATCAAAATCCAGACGATCTTGACTCTCCACATTGAGTCGCATTAGTGGTCGATCTGGATATTCTTTCACGAGCTTCAACTTGTTCACATGTACCATAGGGAAAATATGATATCCGGATCCGGCGATCTCCAATTTCACCGCATGTTCGCCAACTTTCTCCACAATCCGGAATGGTCCATGCCACAAGTGTGCCAACTTCTTAGCATATCCCTCCTTTACTCGATCTAGGTATAGCCACACTCGAGATCCGACCTCGATCTGATGCGGGTGGATCTCCTGGTTGTGTAGATCCGCTCGATCTGAGATCGCCTCTCGCAGTCGTTGATTAACTTGTTCCCGCACTTGTTGATAATACCGCTGGATCTGATACCTCCATCGCCGCGGGTCCCGATCATGTCTTCGCGTACTTCCCACCGGGATCACCGCTTCTAATGTGGATCTAGGATCCCACCCATGTACCATATAAAAAGGTGTTTCTCCTCGGATCCGATCATGTGCGGTGTTGATCGCGAAAGTGATCCTCTCGGCATACTCGTCCCAATCTCGTTGATCCAGATCCTGCACATACATCTTAATCGCCCGAGTGGTGGTTTGGACCATGCGCTCTGCAGATCCGTTAGCTTGGGGCCGATATGCCATCGTGGCACGTTGACGTTGACCCAAGATCTTATTAAACGCTCGGAAAAAATCGGACATAAATCCTGGTTCACGATCATGCCTAATCGCTTCGCTGGCCCCAAATCGTCGGAAGACACATTCCTCGTATGATTCGGCGACAGTCTGAGCAGTCCTTGATGAGCTGGCTTTCGCGATCACATATCCAGTGAATAGATCTTCAAAGATCAATAATTCTGTATTCCCTTTGTGCGATCTGGGTAACGACGGGATGTGATCCATAGCTATGATCTGGAAAGGATATGTTGCCTGAAGGTTACCTGGCGACTCTCCTTGGATCCGAGGTTTACTCTTACCAGTCTCACAATCCACACATTCACCCACGTATCTTTGGACGCTCTTATACAGACCTCTCCAATGGAAGTGATCCCGGATCCGCTGATAAGTTCGGCCGATCCCTTGGTGCCCACCTTCCAGGCTCACATGGTAATGATGTAGTATGTCCTGATATAAAGTCTCCGGGATCACTAGTCGCATCAGCTTGTCTCGATCTGCATCCGTCGGTCTCGTAGAAGGGCAGTAGAACAGTAGATCGTGGTGATCCAAGTCGTAATCGGCTGCTAGATTAGCATATGATTTGGCTTCTTGCTGAGTCAGATCTTGTAGATCTCCATTCAGATATTTCTTCAATCCTGAGATCCACGCCTCCTCGTCTTGGGCTTGTCGGATCCGATCGATCCTGAGATCCCGAACTACTTCCTCCCGTAATGATCGCGGATCCGAAGTCGTCCGCGTCGTAGATCGCGAGCCTGATCGTGTCACCACCGCCGTGATCTGGGCTGCCTGATCCGTCCTCTTGACTACCAATACCTCGTCCAATCTGTTCAACGTGATCAGATCCTGCTTATCCTCATCCGACTCAATCTTCACTCCACCTTGTCGTTGTAGCCGCACTAGCTAAACTGTCCGCACTGCCGTTCCAATCTCGTTTCACATGCACAAGTTCGTGATCTGGCCAGTCCCTCAGTCGATCTAAAGCCCTCTGCTTGAGTAAAGTCAGACCGGGTGCCTTACACTCGATCTCACCCCTGACCTGTCGGATCACCAGATTAGAGTCACCGCAGAATACCACTCGTTTGCGATCCACAGTACTTAACAGATCCAGACATAGTAACAACCCATGATATTCAGCTTCATTGACGGTAAGATCTTCCGCATAGGCCGATCTGGCCTGGATCACCGTCCATTCAGGCAACTTCCACAAGATCGCACTGTATGCGCCACCTCCACGCTTCACGCGGGCTGATCCATCGAAACTGACAACATACAGCTCCTCATCCGCTTGGATCACAGGGATCGGAGCTTGGATCTTCCGTCGTGGCTCTTTCTTGGGCGAGATCTGGATCAACGCTTCATCCACCATGGATCTGGGCGTGATACTAGCCGCAATCACCCCTAGGATCTCTTCTTCTCCTTTAACGCACTTCACAATCTCTAATGTCCACGGTGATAGCAGTGACGCCCATTGGCCTAATCGCCCTTGTAATCCGGTCGATCTAAATAACCAGGCCAACGTGGAGTATCTAGTCAGCACCCGGATCCGGCGTCCCACCAACATGTTATATCCGAGATCCAGGATCCTTAGCAGCGCCAACACCTCCTTCTCCACTGGGCTGTAATTCAACTCGTTCGACTTCAACGTTCGGCTCACGAAGGTGACCGGATAGTAGATCTGGTCATACTCTTGCACGAGGGCTGCCGAGATCGCCCAATCACTTGCATATATGATCACCACCGCCTCTCGACCCGGATCAAAATGACGTAGGATCGGAGTAGATGCGATCTTCGATTTGAGTGTCTCGAAGGCCCGATGAGCACGAACCCATCGTGGATCAGCCTGGTCTCCATCTCGTCTTCCCGGATCCGACGGTTCCGTAGGCTTTAATGCCAGATCTGATCCTGGATCTTCTTTCAGATCCAGTTGATCCAACTCCTTATATTCCATACTTCGCTTGATCTGGATCCGCACATCATCCTTGGACATCGCGGCGAAATCGACCTCTCTCAATTCGTACAGCACGGCCGCGTAGATAGCATAGTCTTCGATAAATCGACTGTAATAATTCAAGCTGCCCAGAAAAGATTGCATCGATCTCAGCGATCCAGGAAACGCTAGATCCGTTAATGCCTTAGATCCTTGGGATTCGCCTCCAGTCCATTTTTCGAAACGCGATGGCCCAGATATTCCACTTTATTCATACCCCAGAAACTCTTCACCACACTGATCGACAGATTCCACTTATCGCACGCCTCCAGTAGGGCGTCCACTCGATCACATAGCTGATCCCAACTATCCGCTGGTATAAGGATGTCATCGATATACGATCTGCGTCCGATCACTGATGGCTTGTCCGGATCATCGGCTTCTCCCACTTCAAACACATCTGTGGATCTTGGATCTGATCCCGGAGGCGGGATCCGGGTGAATCCATATAAGGCGTTGTCGATCAGACGTTGGTAGATCTGCGGCGCATTCTTCAAGCCGAACGGCATACGATTCCATTCGAATAGCCCAAATGGGGTAATGAAGGCCGAGATCGCTCGAGCTCGATCTGTCATAGTCACCACCCAGAATCCACTGGCCATATCTAAAGAGCAATACCACAGGACTTTATCCAGATCCTCCAGAAGATCGTTGATCAGAGGCATAGGATAAACCATCAGTTGAGTAAGACTATTGACTAGGCGATAATCAATGCACAGCCTGATGTCCACCCCATTTTTCTTCACGATCACCACGATCGGTGAGGCCCAGGGTGATCTGGAATAGCTGATCATCTTAGCTGATAGTAATCCCTTGATCAGCTCTGATAACTTCTCGCGGAATCGAGGTGCGATCTTCCTCACTCGTTGGGCGATTGGCTTAGCGTCTCCCACATCGATATCACACACCACACCCCTTGCGGCCGGTGGTAGAGCATTTCCCTTTCCGATGAGAAGATGTCGATATTTCCAGATCCTCTGACGTAATCGTTCGATCTCCGCCGTACTCTGGATCCCCGGATCTCCAACTTGGATATCCTCAATCTTCACCTCATCCGTGGTGGGGTTGATCTCTGGGAGGATCGCCATCTCTTGATCTACATCCTCCGCATACAGATCGTCACCTTCATGGTAATGTACCTCCGGATCCGGCTCCGGATCGGGGGAATTGTTCCGATCCTCTGGTGACGCCTCCTGCATCGGAGCTGATAGCTGTCCGGGTAGATCTCTTTCAGCTGATCCTCCAATCACTGGATCCAAATCATCCGCTTTTAACTGATCTCCCTCTTGACTTGTCACCTCGGTCTCTACCAGTTGGATCGGGGTCTGATCCTGCGGATCTATTCCCGCTGATGTTTGATCTTCGGTCATCCGCACTGACTTTACCTGTATCTGCGAGATCTCAGGTCTTTTCAAGATAGCACGAGGTGCAGGGTAAGAGGGTCGATCCACCATCGGTTTTGTTGATTCCATCAAGATCTCATGATGCTCAGATCTACCTTCCACCGTGGCTTCTAGAGCCAGATTTTGCCATTCCATATACCGACGTGACCCCACTGAGACAAATCCTGGCATCCGGGGAATGTGATCACCTGATAGCCAGATCCCAACTCTTACATCCTCTTGCAATATGATCGCCTTATCGCTCACGTTGGTGATCTGCAGATACCGTCTCTTCCCGAGGCCTTTTATCACCGTAGGTACCCAACGATCCCCCGGGTGACCCAGAACTTCTCGTGATCTGACATCCGGAGATGTAGCTGAAGTTCTACTGATTGTCCGATCTCGATCTGGATATGTTCTCCTACAGTTACCAGCCTGGCCTTGTCGTTGTAGAGCTGTCGACGCCCACTAAGCTGGATCCGCACCTCATCAGGTAAACTTATAGATCCATAGGCCAGATCCAGTCGGATCCCTGCCGGTACCATGAAATCCATACCCAGGATAGCATCTTGACCTGCCAGATCTCCAACCCAAATATCGAAAAAGTAAACCAGCGATCCAGCCATAGTGATCTTGATCCGGGTTCTTCCTTCTGTCCTGTAAACACTTTCGCCAATCCCAACGCAATCTTGGATCTGGCTCGTATCGATATAGCACCCAACCTTACGAGCAAAGGCCGTATCCACTATGGACACTTCGGCGCCTGTATCTAAGAGCAAGATCCCTCTCTCATTGTTGATCTTACCCGTGATCTTGGCTTGTCGGAACCATTTTCCCGGGGCATAGTGTTTCCAATATCCCCGAGATTCTCCTGGCAAGAGATCCATAACTTCGGATCTTCGGATCTCCTGGATCTGACCTGGTTTTTGAATCACTGGCATATCCTCTTGATCTGTGGGCTGGAACCACAGATCTGGATCCCGTTGCTTCCAATATCCCCTTATCTCTCCTGGATGGAGGTCCACCATCATGGTCACTTCAGATCTGGAGTAATCATCCGCCTGGCGGACACTTGAGATTGCGACAGCACGGTTTCCATTCAGATCATATGTATTACCGCGTAGATCTGAGATCTTGTTACCTTGATCTACCGATTTCTTGTTCACAAATGCATAGATGCAATATCTAGAACGCTCGGCTCGTACCGGATTCCAACCCGGCGAGCGTCCTAGTTTAACATCTTTTCCGCAGATTCTGGAAGCATACCTGCATGTTGGCTGGGTTGAACCATTGGCGGATCTGGTTGTAGAACTCTTCCATAGGACATTTTCCCATATCATGTAGCTCTCCGCACCCTCGGCATACAAAGAGGCAGTGATCTGCCGGATGCCCTCGCTTGCCACACTTATGACAAGTGAGGCGTCTCCAGCACCCTAGATCTGAATGCTTCTTAGATCCACAGTGAGAGCAACGGTTCCGATCGGATCCGCCGCTCTGGATCCGGGATCTGTGATCTGGTGGGGCCTGATCCGTCGACTTGTGGGTGATTGGTACTTGTTCGACCTTCTCCATACCAGATTCCACTTTTGCGGTGACGTCCGCTCAGCTGCCAGGTAGATCCGCCGATGATTGTCTCCGTCCGAGTCAGATCCATCCGATCCGTCGGATCCGGACTCAGATTCAGACTCTACAGTCCGGATCTGCACCGCGCGGACATGTTTCGTCGTAGCTGCAGGTGCTGGATTAGTTGCCTTTTGCCGGTACTTGCTGGATCCGAATGCGGCTTTCTTCTGCCTGCTCTTTGCACGTTCACGGGCTCGTAACACTTCTCCAGATCGTCCGCGTCGGATAGTCGTAGCAGAGTCAGCCTGTCAGCTAGATCTTGATCTTCCAAAGTTTCGATATAGTGATCCACATGTTCACGTCGATCTTTCGCATTACCATCCTTGATCTTCAACTTTGCGCGTAATCCGGCGACATTGAGACGGTAGAGATAATCGAGGGGAGATTCTCTGGTCGGCGTCGGGCATGATAATACTGTCTAGCCACTGATACCCCCAATCCGCAGTACTGGATCTGGAAAGCTCGAAGCAGATCCGACCATTTGTTACGGGTGGATCTGCTTAGTTGTCGATACCAGTTCTTGGCGGATCCGGCCAATAGATCTGCAAAGGTCAGACATTTCTCTTCGTCGGAGGCTTGATCTCGCATGAACGCCGATTTCACTTTGCCAATCCACGCCTGGCCCGATCTTCGTCTTGATCTTTCCCCGTGAATTCCTTGAGGTCTGAGATCGCGGAAATCCGGACTCTCTGGATCATGGTTGATCCGGCTGATCCGGTCGTGGCTGTCGCCACCGTGCTCGAGCAGCCATGGGGAAGTCGATATCGTCTGGATCATACTCCCATCGAGATGTGCTATGTTCGGATCTCACAGATTCCATATCTACATCTTGCGATCCTGGATCCTGTACCTTCACTGCTTCTGGATCCATGATCGGCCCTCGTTGTTCTGCCAGGAATCTACTCATGGCTGCCTCGAAATACTTCTGCAGGGTGCCTGATGAGGCATCTGACGTTGTAGCTGCTGTGATCTGGTCTTCAGAGGCCGGGATCGTCCTTGAGCGACCGGATCTCGGCTGATTCCGACGTTGGATCTTGGATCGCGCCTCCAGCATTGAAGTGCCGGACGGTCCCAGAGACATTCGCTTTGGTTCCGACGAGAGGTCTGATTCATCTTCGGCGGCCGAGGCGTAGTGTGATGAGGACGTTTGGCGATCCGTAATACTTGCCGGAGGTGATGGCACTGGATCTGTGATCTGCGGGATCTCGCCAACGAGGATCTTGAGTTTGGAGAATAGATCCTTGGTGGCAGTCTGGATCACCTTCAGATCCAGATCAAAGACATCATCCGCATCGAAACTCCCGTGGTCATTCCTGCTTCCTTCAACAGTCGTAATAAATCCTTGACTGCTTCTAATTTGTTGGCAGTCTTGATTGAGACTGATACGGGTTCCCTTGGATCCCCGACCTGCTTCAGCTTCAAGATCTGCATCACGGGATCTCGATCCAGGAACTCGCGAAGTTCCTTGTGGTAGAATAGATTCTCCAGATCTTCATCTGACCACCCTTGTCCCGATCTGGATCTAGGTTTAGATCCGATCGATCTTCGTCGTCAATCTCTGGAGCCTTCATCTTCTTCCGCGTTACCTTCTTCTTCGGCTTCTTCTTATCGGATCTAGAGACTGGAAGATCCCTGGGTGGATATGGTGAAGGCTCGACCGGAGATCCGACCAGTCTGTACGGTTCCGCTTTCACCTTCCCTTGTTTTGTTGACGGATCTCGACTTACGTCGAGATCCGTCGGGGTCCCCGTGGGGACCTGTGGAGGTAGAGGTTTTTCTTCTAGATCTGGATCCAGATCACCCTCTCTTCCGTCAGCAGAGTTCCTCCTAGCGCTCTGCTGATCCGCGAATCTTGATTCATTCAGCGGCATCATCGTCGATCCGAGGTCCGATGACGCTTGTTCCCCTTGTTCAACCTTCACTTGAACATCTTCTTGAGACTCACGGTGAAATCCCGAGTCACCAACAGATCCGGGCACGCGCACCATTGTGGTGTAGCGGGATCAGCAAAATCTGCGAGATCGCTAGATCCAACTTCCCACCAATGCCCGGACACCGACTAACGAAGGGGGTCCTCCGATGATCCGTGATCTGCTGAACTTGCTCACCTTGTGTACCCGTCGGTTGGGCTGGATCTTCCTCTCTTGGTGACTGCTAAGTTGCTCGATCGGTGTTGGTTGAACGTCTTGGCGTGACGTTGGGGTCGTAGAGTAGCGTGGAAGTCTTCACACCACTCGCCAGTAGTAGATCCGGAGTCCAAGCGATTAGATCAAGCTTGGATCCGGCGGCCTAGATCTGGATCCGGCCTTGTAGTAATTCCTTTCGTGTAGATTTCCCTTTACGCGGGGTCCTTTGATTGCTTGGCGCTTCCTATAGCGCGATCTTGATCGTTGAGAAACCGAAGATCTACCGGCTAAGCAATTAATACCGGGATCTTGGATCTGCACTTAGGGTAAGATACTAGGAGGTTGGATCTAGCCAATATATTATCTAGATATTATCACCACCCTAGATCTATACACCTAAATCGCTATTAATACCGTAGGGCCAATGTAGTTCCCGTTTCCAGGCGCGTAGCGAAGCACTTGTGTCGTACGATGCAAATTCGGTTCTGATTTAATGTTAAGACCTATCCCATCCTGTATCCTATCCTTAACGACACATCGACTGATTACGCTATCCTGATCCTTGTCCTTCTTGTCCTCCACCATCCTGGCAGTCGACATCTTTGCAGATCACCTTGGATCTGAACCATAAACGTTAGATCACTAGTCGCAATGTTGTGATCTGGCCTTCTTCTTCCTCCAATATCGTAATCATCCTCCGTAATGTCCAGATCACACGTCTCCCGAGTCAGATCATGCCTTAATAAGCTAGATCACGCTGATCCATCTCAGATCGGCTAGATCTCCTTGATCTTGTTGATCTGGGTTTCCATGCATGATCCAGTGGCAATACTCCGTGATAATCGTAATCATAACGTATCCGAGCTATTCCATACTGCTAATCCCCCAATCATCGTTCATCTTTGCCATATATCCCTAGATCCCGGATCCCTCGGATCCGCTATGGATCTAGGTTCATGAGCCTTGATCCCAGTTCCCTGCA
>VOQZ01001553.1:0-12230 GCA_008079305.1 Phytophthora palmivora | reverse complement strand
GATCGGGAGGATGCGAATCCACTCTATCTGCGACGGAAGAGAGCCTGCGCAGGACTCGATCTGAGCTGGATCGGTTCGAGGCAGAGCTGCTTCTATCTCGCTCCGCTCACCCTGATCGCGGGTCTTCGGGTCCGACCCGCAGTCCCAACTGGCAGATCCCCAACCACGGCCCCACTCAAGCGCCGATCTCGACCAGATTGTTCGAGAGCGTGACTCTCTACGAGATCAGATCCTGCGCGGGATGCAGAGATCCTGTCAGCGCAGCGGACTCTGGGGTTATTGCAGTCGGATCTGGCAGCCCATCGGGCTAGATCGGCTTCAGATGTGACCCAGTTGCAGACGCTAGAGGGCGATTTGACCCGCGCGCGTCATGATATCGAAGTGGCCCAGAGGGCCTATGCCGATCGGGAACGTACCATCACTGAGAATCAGGCTCAGATCCGTACGCTTTCTCGAGATCTGGGCAAAGTGGTCCGTGAACGGGATGCCCTCCGTCACGAATACACCGCTGCCTCAACGCCTCACATCCATCGGTCACAATCGGGGGCGCCTCCTCCTCAAACCCCAATTGCGTCTGGATCCTGGATCCGACACGGATCAGCCCGCGGAGGGATCCCACGCTCTCCTTCTGCGGAGACTTCGGGCAGTGAGGATCGGAGTGCTGATGCCTCCAAATCAAAGCGATCTCGCAGCAGATCCACCTCACCCTCTCCTCGCGGGCCTCAGAAGAAGCGGTCTGTTCCTCTCGAGGCGGACGATGAGTCCATGGACGAAGAGGATGAATCTGAGTTTGATCTGGGTGGGGGATCTGCTGAAGGGCGATCGCCCTCTCCAGATCAAGCATCAACCCGCCCTCCCAAAGATGTCGACGCAGTCGATCATCAGGCGAGGTGATCGAGGTTGGATCTGGATCCGATGAGGCAGAGGAGGATGAGGAGAAGAGGACGCTGAAGTGGCCGATGACCTCTATGAGGCCCAGACTTTGATGGCCATTTCCCCAGTCTAGATCTGAAGCTCGCCGTCGAGATCATGCGTCTCCCCAACGCCGATCTGCAGCCGGATCCGGCGGATCTCCAGGTGGATCCGATGATCGAACTCTGATGCTGGATCCGGAGACCAAGGCAACGGATCTGGCCCCACAGGCGGGTCTGGTCCGGCCAATCCGCCCCCTGGACATCGGCCTCCTCGGATCACCTTCGTCCCTCAGGTTCCATTCCCTGAGGGTCGGTGTATTCCCGGTCGGCGGATTGTCCGGGTCATGGCTGCCGCCGACATAGATCCGTGGATCGAGTCTCGGTTGGCTAATCAAACTCTGATTACCATGACTGTGAACGTCTTGTTCCCGATCCTGCCATTCCGGCCCGACTGGATCTTCCCTCACCGGCCGACGATCTTCACCTCTCCGACTGCTCCTGCGTTCTGTGGTCATCTGATCACGGAGGCCAATGTCAAGGCCTTGCAAGCGGCGGAGCCATGGCGGGTGATCCGAACACCCTGCCTCCGATCTCGTTCGAGGTCGATGTTGGTGGTCGACTCGGGATCTTCCTCCGACAGTACCGTGATTTTGAAGCTTCCGAGCTGATCGCGTACTGGGAGTCGACACATAAATTCCCGATCACCGCTGCTATGATCGCACAGTCGCCATGGCTGGGATCCTTCGCCAAGCAGCGCAACAACCGCAGATCACACGCTGGAAATCGATGGAAGCGCATGTTGCTCACGTTGATCCAAGCTATGATCGAGGGGTGGTGTGATCTGGATCTACTCCTAGATCCATTCTTCCTCCACTTCCCAAAGCGAACTGATGAGGTGGCTTGTTATCCCGGGATCGAGGCCAGACGTGCTAATCTGGCCGATCCTCAGCTTAATCGCCGGGAACCCGCCGATCTGCTGGAGGCGTTAGTCGAGGCCGACACAGCAGATCCCTGGCGCAACCATTATCGGGATCACACTGCGGATCAACCTGCGCGCCATCTCCCTCGCCTGGATCGCAAGTTCTTCGGTCTTCAAGTGGCACAACCTCCGGCCAGTAGCTAGATCGTAGTGATTAGCTCTTCGTGCGTGATCTATATCTTTTCATAACATCCTTCAATATATGTCCGATGATCTTGACTTGTTTGCTTCCCATTCACCTTGATCCGCCTTCATAGAGTCATGACCGACCCTGATCCACTAGGATCTCTGGATCTCGAGACTTGATCTTTCATTGTCATCGTATTCCACATGCATATATGCATACTCCTTCCACCGATCTACATCCTTCATGTAGATCCTTCAACCGATTTCACCACGACAACAACCAGCTCGTTGTCGTTGATTGCGACCTCACGATTCCTCGTGAGATTGCATCACACCGAATCGGTTATGATTCGTGCGATCTCGCAGAAAACTCGTGCAACAGAGCTCCACAGTTGAGATCTGCTTCATCCACCCAAGTCGGATCATCATATCCTCGCCACTGTACGAGGAATTCTCGGTAGATCCGTCCATATCTCGTTCTTCTCCCTGATCTCATATCTGTGATCTTTTCCACTTCATACTCATCGGGATCGCGATCTTGGATCCAGCTATCCCCTGGTAATAGATCTTCATCAAAATCCAGACGATCTTGACTCTCCACATTGAGTCGCATTAGTGGTCGATCTGGATATTCTTTCACGAGCTTCAACTTGTTCACATGTACCATAGGGAAAATATGATATCCGGATCCGGCGATCTCCAATTTCACCGCATGTTCGCCAACTTTCTCCACAATCCGGAATGGTCCATGCCACAAGTGTGCCAACTTCTTAGCATATCCCTCCTTTACTCGATCTAGGTATAGCCACACTCGAGATCCGACCTCGATCTGATGCGGGTGGATCTCCTGGTTGTGTAGATCCGCTCGATCTGAGATCGCCTCTCGCAGTCGTTGATTAACTTGTTCCCGCACTTGTTGATAATACCGCTGGATCTGATACCTCCATCGCCGCGGGTCCCGATCATGTCTTCGCGTACTTCCCACCGGGATCACCACTTCAATGTGGATCTAGGATCCCACCCATGTACCATATAAAAAGGTGTTTCTCCTCGGATCCGATCATGTGCGGTGTTGATCGCGAAAGTGATCCTCTCGGCATACTCGTCCCAATCTCGTTGATCCAGATCCTGCACATACATCTTAATCGACCGAGTGGTGGTTTGGACCATGCGCTCTGCAGATCCGTTAGCTTGGGGCCGATATGCCATCGTGGCACGTTGACGTTGACCCAAGATCTTATTAAACGCTCGGAAAAAATCGGACATAAATCCTGGTTCACGATCATGCCTAATCGCTTCGCTGCCCCAAATCGTCGGAAGACACATTCCTCGTATGATTCGGCGACAGTCTGAGCAGTCCTTGATGAGCTGGCTTTCGCGATCACATATCCAGAGAATAGATCTTCGAAGATCAACAATTCCGTATTCCCTTTATGTGATCTGGCAACGACGGGATATGATCCATAGCTATGATCTGGAAAGGATATGTTGCCTGAAGGTTACCTGGCGACTCTCCTTGGATCCGAGGTTTACTCTTACCGGTCTCACAATCCACACATTCGCCCACGTATCTTTGAACGCTCTTATACAGACCTCTCCAATGGAAGTGATCTCGGATCCGCTGATAAGTTCGACCGATCCCTTGGTGTCCACCTTCTAGGCTCACATGGTAGTGATGTAGTATGTCTTGATATAAAGTCTCCGGGATCACCAGTCGCATCAGCTTGTCTCGATCTGCATCTGTCGGTCTCGTAGAAGGGCAGTAGAACAGTAGATCGTGGTGATCCAAGTCGTAATCGGCTGCTAGATTAGCATATGATTTGGCTTCTTGCTGAGTCAGATCCTGTAGATCTCCATTCAGATACTTCTTCAATCCCGAGATCCACGCCTCCTCGTCTTGGGCTTGTCGGATCCGATCGATCCTGAGATCTCGAACTATTTCCTCCCGTAATGATCGCGGATCCGAAGTCGTCGCGTCGTAGATCGCGAGCCTGATCGTGTCACTACCGCCGTGATCTGGGCTGCCTGATCCGTCCTCTTGACTACCAATACCTCATCCAATCTGTTCAACGTGATCAGATCCTGCTTATCCTCATCTGACTCGATCTTCACTCCACCTTGTCGTTGTAGCGCTGCACTAGCCAAACTGTCCGCACTGCCGTTCCAATCTCGTTTCACATGCACAAGCTCGTGATCTGGCCAGTCTCTCAGTCGATCTAAAGCCCTCTGCTTGAGTAAAGTCAGACCGGGTGCCTTACACTCGATCTCACCCCTGACCTGTCGGATCACCAGATTAGAGTCACCGCAGAATACCACTCGTTTGCGATCCACAGTACTTAACAGATCCAGACATAGTAACAGCCCATGATATTCAGCCTCGTTGACGGTAAGATCTTCCGCATAGGCCGATCTGGCCTGGATCACCGTCCATTCAGGCAACTTCCACAAAATCGCACTATATGCGCCACCTCCACGCTTCACGCGGGCTGATCCATCAAACTGACTACATACAGCTCCTCATCTGCTGGATCACAGGGATTGGAGCTTGGATCTTTCGTCGTGGTTCTTTCTTGGGCGAGATCTGGATCAACGCTTCATCCACCATGGATCTGGGCGTGATACTAGCCGCAATCACCCCTAGGATCTCTTCTTCTCCTTTAACGCACTTCACAACCTCTAATGTCCACGGTGATAGCAGTGACGCCCATTGGCCTAATCGCCCTTGTAATCCGGTCGATCTAAATAACCAGGCCAACGTGGAGTATCTAGTCAGCACCCGGATCCGGCGTCCCACCAACATGTTATATCCGAGATCCAGGATCCTTAGCAGCGCCAACACCTCCTTCTCCACTGGGCTGTAATTCAACTCGTTCGACTTCAACGTTCGGCTCACGAAGGTGACCGGATAGTAGATCTGGTATACGCTTGCACGAGGGCTGCCGAGATCGCCCAATCACTTGCATATATGATCACCACCGCCTCTCGACCCGGATCAAAATGACGTAGGATCGGAGTAGATGCGATCTTCGATTTGAGTGTCTCGAAGGCCCGATGAGCACGAACCCATCGTGGATCAGCCTGGTCTCCATCTCGTCTTCCCGGATCCGACGGTTCCGTAGGCTTTAATGCCAGATCTGATCCTGGATCTTCTTTCAGATCCAGTTGGTCCAACTCCTTATATTCCATACTTCGCTTGATCTGGATCCGCACATCATCCTTGGACATCGCGGCGAAATCGACCTCTCTCAATTCGTACAGCACGGCCGCGTAGATAGCATAGTCTTCGATAAATCGACTGTAATAATTCAAGCTGCCCAGAAAAGATTGCATCGATCTCAGCGATCCAGGAAACGCTAGATCCGTTAATGCCTTTAGATCCTTGGGATTCGCCTCCAGTCCATTTTTCGAAACGCGATGGCCCAGATATTCCACTTTATTCATACCCCAGAAACTCTTCACCACACTGATCGACAGGTTCCATTTATCACACGCCTCCAGTAGGGCGTCCACTCGATCACATAGCTGATCCCAACTATCGCTGGTATAAGGATATCATCGATATACGATCTGCGTCCGATCACTGATGGCCTGTCCGGATCATCGGCTTCTCCCACTTCAAACACATCTGTGGATCTTGGATCTGATCCCGGAGGCGGGATCCGGGTGAATCCATATAAGGCGTTGTCGATCAGACGTTGGTAGATCTGCGGCGCATTCTTCAAGCCGAACGGCATACGATTCCATTCGAATAGCCCAATGGGGTAATGAAGGCCGAGATCGCTCGAGCTCGATCTGTCATAGTCACCACCCAGAATCCACTGGCCATATCTAAAGAGCAATACCACAGGACTTTATCCAGATCCTCCAGAAGATCGTTGATCAGAGGCATAGGATAAACCATCAGTTGAGTAAGACTATTGACTAGGCGATAATCAATGCACAGCCTGATGTCCACCCCATTTTTCTTCACGATCACCACGATCGGTGAGGCCCAGGGTGATCTGGAATAGCTGATCATCTTAGCTGATAGTAATCCCTTGATCAGCTCTGATAACTTCTCGCGGAATCGAGGTGCGATCTTCCTCACTCGTTGGGCGATTGGCTTAGCATCTCCCACATCGATATCACACACCACACCCCTTGCGGCCGGTGGTAGAGCATTTCCCTTTCCGATGAGAAGATGTCGATATTCCAGATCCTCTGACGTAATCGTTCGATCTCCGCCGTACTCTGGATCCCCGGATCTCCAACTTGGATATCCTCAATCTTCACCTCATCCGTGGTGGGGTTGATCTCTGGGAGGATTGCCATCTCTTGATCTACATCCTCCGCATGCAGATCGTTACCTTCATGGTAATGTACCTCCGGATCCGGCTCCGGATCGGGGGAATTGTTCCGATCCTCTGGTGACGCCTCCTGCATCGGAGCTGATAGCTGTCCGGGTATATCTCTTTCAGCTGATCCTCCAATCACTGGATCCAAATCATCCGCTTTTAACTGATCTCCCTCTTGACTTGTCACCTCGGTCTCTACCAGTTGGATCGGGGTCTGATCCTGCGGATCTATTCCCGCTGACGTTTGATCTTCGGTCATCCGCACCGACTTTACCTGGATCTGCGAGATCTCAGGTCTTTTCAAGATAGCACAAGGTACAAGGTAAGAGGGTCGATCCACCATCGGTTTTGTTGATTCTATCAAGATCTCGTGATGCTCAGATCTACCTTCCACCGTGGCTTCTAGAGCCAGATTTTGCCATTCCATATACCGACGTGACCCCACTGAGACAAATCCTGGCATCCGGGGAATGTGATCACCTGATAGCCAGATCCCAACTCTTACATCCTCTTGCAATATGATCGCCTTATCGCTCACGTTGGTGATCTGTAGATACCGTCTCTTCCCGAGGCCTTTTATCACCGTAGGTACCCAACGATCCCCTCGGGTGACCCAGAACTTCTCGTGATCTGAGATCCGGAGATGTAGCTGAAGTTCTACTGATTGTCCGATCTCGATCTGGATATGTTCTCCTACAGTTACCAGCCTGGCCTTGTCGTTGTAGAGCTGTCGACGCCCACTAAGCTGGATCCGCACCTCATCAGGTAAACTTATAGATCCATAGGCCAGATCCAGTCGGATCCCTGCCGGTACCATGAAATCCATACCCAGGATAGCATCTTGACCTGCCAGATCTCCAACCCAAATATCGAAAAAGTAAACCAGCGATCCAGCCATAGTGATCTTGATCCGGGTTCTTCCTTCTGTCCTGTAAACACTTTCGCCAATCCCAACGCAATCTTGGATCTGGCTCGTATCGATATAGCACCCAACCTTACGAGCAAAGGCCGTATCCATTATGGACACTTCGGCGCCTGTATCTAAGAGCAAGATCCCTCTCTCATTGTTGATCTTACCCGTGATCTTGGCTTGTCGGAACCATTTTCCCGGGGCATAGTGTTTCCAATATCCCCGAGATTCTCCTGGCAAGAGATCCATAACTTCGGATCTTCGGATCTCCTGGATCTGACCTGGTTTTGAATCACTGGCATATCCTCTTGATCTGTGGGCTGGAACCACAGATCTGGATCCCGTTGCTTCCAATATCCCTTATCTCTCCTGGATGGAGGTCCACCATCATGGTCACTTCAGATCTGGAGTAATCATCCGCCTGGCGGACACTTGAGATTGCGACAGCACGGTTTCCATTCAGATCATATGTATTACCGCGTAGATCTGAGATCTTGTTACCTTGATCTACCGATTCTTGTTCACAAATGCATAGATGCAATATCTAGAACGCTCGGCTCGTACCGGATTCCAACCCGGCGAGCGTCCTAGTTTAACATCTTTTCCGCAGATTCTGGAAGCATACCTGCGTGCTTGGCTGGGTTGAACCATTGGCGGATCTGGTTGTAGAACTCTTCCATAGGACATTTTCCCATATCATGTAGCTCTCCGCACCCTCGGCATACAAAGAGGCAGTGATCTGCCGGATGCCCTCGCTTGCCACACTTATGACAAGTGAGGCGTCTCCAGCACCCTAGATCTGAATGCTTCTTAGATCCACAGTGAGAGCAACGGTTCCGATCGGATCCGCCGCTCTGGATCCGGGATCTGTGATCTGGTGGGGCCTGATCCGTCGACTTGTGGGTGATTGGTACCTGTTCGACCTTCTCCATACCAGATTCCACTTTTGCGGTGACGTCCGGCTCAGCTGCCAGGTAGATCCGCCGATGATTGTCTCCGTCCGAGTCAGATCCATCCGATCCGTCGGATCCGGACTCAGATTCAGACTCTACAGTCCGGATCTGCACCGCGCGGACATGTTTCGTCGTAGCTGCAGGTGCTGGATTAGTTGCCTTTTGCCGGTACTTGCTGGATCCGAATGCTGCTTTCTTCTGCCTGCTCTTTGCACGTTCACGGGCTCGTAACACTTCCTCCAGATCGTCCGCGTCGGATAGTCGTAGCAGAGTTAGCCTGTCAGCTAGATCTTGATCTTCCAAAGTTTCGATATAGTGATCCACATGTTCACGTCGATCTTTCGCATTACCATCCTTGATCTTCAACTTTGCGTAATCCGGCGACATTGAGACGGTAGAGATAATCGAGGGGAGATTCCTCTGGTCGGCGTCGGGCATGGTAATACTGTCTAGCCACTGATACCCCCAATCCGCAATACTGGATCTGGAAAGCTCGAAGCAGATCCGACCATTTGTTACGGGTGGATCTGCTTAGTTGTCGATGCCAGTTCTTGGCGGATCCGGCCAATAGATCTGCAAAGGTCAGACATTTCTCTTCGTCGGAGGCTTGATCTCGCATGAACGCCGATTTCACTTTGCCAATCCACGCCCTGGCCCGATCTTCGTCTTGATCTTTCCCCGTGAATTCCTTGAGGTCGGAGATCGCGGAAATCCGGACTCTCTGGATCATGGTTGATCCGGCTGATCCGGTCGTGGCTGTCGCCACCGTTGCTCGAGCAGCCATGGGGAAGTCGATATCGTCTGGATCATACTCCCATCGAGATGTGCTATGTTCGGATCTCACAGATTCCATATCTACATCTTGCGATCCTGGATCCTGTACCTTCACTGCTTCTGGATCCATGATCGGCCCTCGTTGTTCTGCCAGGAATCTACTCATGGCTGCCTCGAAGTATTTCTGCAGGGTGCCTGATGAGGCATCTGACGTTGTAGCTGCTGTGATCTGGTCTTCGAGGCCGGGATCGTCCTTGAGCGACCGGATCTCGGCAGATTCCGACGTTGGATCTTGGATCTCGCCTCCAGCATTGAAGTGCCGGACGGTCCCAGAGACATTCGCTTTGGTTCCGACGAGAGGTCTGATTCATCTCTCGGCGGCCGAGGCGTAGTGTGATGAGGACGTTTGGCGATCTGTAATACTTGCCGGAGGTGATGGCACTGGATCTGTGATCCGCGGGATTTCGCCAACGAGGATCTTGAGTTTGGAGAATAGATCCTTGGTGGCAGTCTGGATCACCTTCAGATCCAGATCAAAGACATCATCCGCATCGAAACCTCCCGTGGTCATTCCTGCTTCCTTCAACAGTCGTAATAAATCCTTGACTGCTTCTAATTTGTTGGCAGTCTTGATTGGGGCTGATACGGGTTCCCTTGATCCCCGACCTGCTTCAGCTTCAAGATCTGCATCACGGGATCTCGATCCAGGAACTCGCGAAGTTCCTTGTGGTAGAATAGATTCTCCAGATCTTCATCTGCCAGCCTTGTCCCGATCTGGATCTAGGTTTAGATCCGATCTGATCTTCGTCGTCATCTCTGGAGCCTTCATCTTCTTCCGCGTTACCTTCTTCTTCGGCTTCTTCTTGTCGGATCTAGAGACTGGAGATCCCTTGGTGGATATGGTGAAGGCTCGCGCCGAGATCCGACCAGTCTGTACGGTTCCGCTTTCACCTTCCCTTGTTTTGTTGACGGATCTCGACTTACGTCGAGATCCGTCGGGGTCCCCGTGGGGACCTGTGGAGGTAGAGGTTTTTCTTCTCTAGATCTGGATATGGATCCAGATCACCCTCTCTTCCGTCAGCAGAGTTCCTCCTAGCGCTCTGCTGATCCGCGAATCTTGATTCATTCAGCGGCATCATCGTCGATCCGAGGTCCGATGACGCTTGATCCCCTTGTTCAACCTTCACTTGAACATCTTCTTGAGACTCACGGTGAAATCCCGAGTCACCAACAGATCCGGGCACGCGCACCATTGTGGTGTAGCGGGATCAGCAAAATCTGCGAGATCGCTAGATCCAACTTCCCACCAATGCCCGGACACCGACTAACGAAGGGGGTCCTCCGATGATCCGTGATCTGCTGAACTTGCTCACCTTGTGTACCCGTCGGTTGGGCTGGATCTTCCTCTCTTGGTGACTGCTAAGTTGCTCGATGGTGTTGATTGAACGTCTTGGCGTGACGTTGGGGTCGTAGAGTAGCGTGGGAGTCTTCACACCACTCGCCAGTAGTAGATCCGGAGTCCAAGCGATTAGATCGAGCTTGGATCCGGCGGCCTAGATCTGGATCCGGCCTTGTAGTATTCCTTTGTAGTAGATTTCCCTTTACGCGGGGTCCTTTGATTGCTTGGCGCTTCCTATAGCGCGATCTTGATCGTTGAGAAACCGAAGATCTACCGGCTAAGCAATTAATACCGGGATCTTGGATCTGCACTTAGGGTAAGATACTAGGAGGTTGGATCTAGCCAATATATTATCTAGATATTATCAACCACCCTAGATCTATACACCTAAATCGCTATTAATACCGTAGGGCCAATGTAGTTCCCGTTTCCAGGCGCGTAGCGAAGCACTTGTGTCGTACGATGCAAATTCGGTTCTGATTTAATGTTAAGACTTATCCCATCCTGTATCCTATCCTTAACGACACATCGACTGATTACGCTATCCTGATCCTTGTCCTTTCTTGTCCTCACCATCCTGGCAGTCGACATCTTTGCAGATCGCCTTGGATCTGAACCATAAACGTTAGATCACTAGTCGCAATGTTTGATCTGGCCTTCTCCTCCTCCAATATCGTGATCATCCACCGTAATGTCCAGATCACACGTCTCCCGAGTCAGATCATGCCTTAATAAGCTAGATCACGCTGATCCAATCTCAGATCGGCTAGATCTCCTTGATCCTGTTGATCTAGGGTTCCATGCATGATCCGGTGACCATACTTCGTGATAATCATAATTATAACATATCCGAGCTTATTCCATGCCGTTAATCCCCCAATCATCGTTCATCTTTGCCATAATATCCCTAGATCCCGGATCCCTCGGATCCGCTATGGATCTAGGTTCATGAGCCTTGATCCCAGTTCCCTGCATGGACCTGCATATACGAACCGATCTAGTCTTCACGGATATATTTACACCCTAGATCTGGACATCTAGGCTTAGATCACCAGTTTCCACAGCGTATATAGACATACTGTTGCACCCATATTACAATCATGCCAGTCCCACATCATCCATATCCATACGAGATCTTCCCAGCTCTTCGGATCTGGATACATGTATAGATCGTATGTCAATACATCTATCACGTCCCACTCAAGGTGTCACTAATCTCCATCAATCTTATCCATCAACTGGATCCCGCAACCAGATCCACCCACCAGCTCGTCATCTACTCCAATCACATCACGTCAGGTCCGATCACGTCCAAATCGGATCTTTCCGGGATACTCCAATGCCAAATCTTTCAAATCCACTTCACCACAGAACTTGTAGTCGATGCGCTCAAGACGCCCATCTGAGCTTGGGCAAGAAGAACTTGATAACGTGATTGTTCTGTTTCTGGCCTGAGCAATTGTCCGCGTACACAATAAGGTGCTTCTTGCCTGCAGGAGCAGCACGGTGCGAATGAAGTGCTGAAGCATTGAGTTGATCTGGTCGCTTCCTTTCCCACTCACAATTCATCGTAGACGTAGTTCGTCTGCGCTCTCCTCATTTTCGTAGAAAATTCCGAAGACGTTCACTGCAAGCAGCGAACAGAAATACCACTGAGACGGAGTGGTGGTGACCGAAGGAATCGTCAAGTTCTGCGAAAAATCCATAACAATCACTGCAACGTCACTAGTACTTCCATCACTTGCATGGACGGCGGCTCTGTCTTTCTTGTACTCGCGTCTATAGATAATACCAAATCAAAATGTTACCAATGGTCAAGTGAAAAGTTCTTGGTAAATCAA